>VYZP01023177.1:0-31678 GCA_013400635.1 Hypocryptadius cinnamomeus | reverse complement strand
AGGGAAGGGAAGGGAAGGGAAGGGAAGGGAAGGGAAGGGAAGGGAAGGGAAGGGAAAACACCAACTTAAAGCTGTCAGTAGCAATTAGTTTTGCCTGTGTGCTTACAGTAGTACACATTCTCAGACCTCATTGAGAAGGCATACAGGCAACACTGAACTTTATTTTAGGATGTCTTCAGCATTTGCAGAGGAGATTGTGACACCTAACTGGAACTTTGCCAGAGGAATGAGTGCCTAAGTCATCATCTCCAAACTCAATTTGTCTCTGTCTAGAGGAGACAGTTCTGTCTTCACTGACTTTAGAGGGAGTCAAAACTACTTGACATTACTCAAGCAGTTTCTGACACATTTTGAACTCACAGATAGTCAGAGCAATAATGTCAAGCCTCCTGAGGATGGACCAGCCTCTCTCAGATGGCAGTAGGAAGCACCTCAAAATACTCTCTGGGATCTTCATGCTATGAGTTGAGAACCACAGTGGAAAAAGGCCTCCTCGCCCAGAAGCCAAAGGTTTCACACTGCATACCCTGAGACAAGGACAGTGCTTGCACTCAATGGTTGTCATCCTCCCATTAACCAGCTCTACAGATGAGCTGAGCTGATCTGAACACCAGTAAGGGTACAAAGTCCATGTTAATAAGCAGCTTGGAAACAGCCTGTGGTGGGGGTGCTGTCCCACTTCTGAGGCAAGCAGGTTGTGATGGAGCAGCTGTGAGGAGTGGAGGGTCACCCTCAAGTCTCACAAATCCTTCTGGGTTCAGGCTGCTGTCATGCCAGTCCTGGAGCCCTCACACACCCCGGCGGTGTCTGTTTATTTACAAAGAGAAAGGACTTTCTCACACACCTATGTAGAGCTCAGAGTGCCAAGAACCTCAAGAGGAATTTTAGGAATGCCTCAATTAGCTCGGGAGAGTAATTAGCATTGATTCATAGAAGCTTAGTGTCTCTTCCTTGTTGCTCCCCGGCTGTGTGATTCAACAGGTGAGTTTGCCCACGCTGAGCTCCTTTTGGCCACTGGAGCCAGTTTTGCAGCTGATGACTTAAGAGGTGCAATTTCCCTGCCAGTAGCCGGGTGTGAGTTCAGCCTGGGTGTGAGTCTGGTGTGAGTTACAAGCTGAGAGGGAAGATGGAAGTTACTCCAAGTCCAAGTCCTCCAGAGTCTTTAAATATTTCAGTTCACCTTGGCTTCCCTGAATGCAGTCCCTTCACTTGGATATGGCTTTTCTGTCAGCCTCCCACACTCAGTACAAAACCAAACTCCAGCCCTCTGTGTCCTTTAAATTATTTGCCTTTATTGTACAAGCTCCAAGAACAAAGCTAAAGAAAAACAATGAAAATAAACAAATTTTAAACACAACCACATTTCATGCCCATTCCTTAAGCCAAGCTCTTATTATTCCAAAGAACGGGGCCACAAATATGAGGGACAAAAAGTGACAAATGAGTTCCTCTGACAACCAGCGGATCATGATTCTTGCTTAAGAAAACTAGCTCACAGTGCTCTTTTTAGGCCATAGATATCATGAGACTTCATTAACGACTCACAAAGTGTACAGGGAGCTTTAAATGAGAGCTATTTTCTTTGTGTGCAAAATAACCTGGTATTAATGGCTGGAGCAGGAACAAGTTGGCAAGGTATAGGCAGACCACAGTGTGGTCAGCACAAATTATTGTCATTTGCTGGAATAATTGCAGTGGCAACTGTTACTGTTGTTGCTAAGTGGTTTTTTTGGGGTTTTTTTTTGTTTTATTTTTTTCCTGTGTGTCTTCATGGTGCACACTATTCATGGCCAGATTCTGCCATTCCCGTGGAGTCAAGGCTGCCCCCTCTGAGATCCGGATCATCCTGGCTTGGTCTATTTTTAAGGATGGACACAACTTCATTTCCCAGCCCCAGTTACAGTCTCTGCCTGAGGCAGGTAACTGTTGACAGCAGATTTTGCAGAGTGGTAGGGTGACTTTATGGTCTATTGTATTGCAACTGGAAGACTGTGGTCCCTAAGTGGGTAGGAGGTGGTGAATGACTGTGCAACATGTCTTGCCACGTGAGGGAAGGACACCCCTTGTCCCCTGGCAGACATGGGGCTTGGGACTGCTTTTAGGCTTGTGCAGAGCTGGTGGCTGTCTCCAGTTTTCCACATCTGCCACGTAATACCTTGGAGTGGACCAGACTTGTGGCATCATGCTGGATATAAGTGACTTCCACAGCAGAGCAAAAAGCAGAAGAAAAGGGCTGGGACTGAAGCTCTTTCTCCTTGACTGTCCAAAAAAGAAATTGAATTGCACAGGAGCAAAAGCTGATCTCCAGAATGGAGGTAACAGTGTTGGGCTTGACAGAAAGAATGGAAGAAAAGCACAGAACAAACAAAAGACATGGAATAAATAGACAAGAGTGTGATTATTTTTCCAGTCACTAGAAGCATCTTAAATATGATGAACCAGAGAGCTGATTTATTAGCATCCTATTACCTTATAAGAGCAGAACAAAGAGCTGAAGCTGTGCCTGAAGGGAAGGTGATGCTTTCTAACACAGTCGTCCCCACGCTCCCCCAGTACCTGATAACTAAAATCAAAGAGGGCAGGTGCAGCTTGGGTACAAAAGGGAGAACAAAGAGGTGAACTGCTCTTTGAGTAAGAGAAAGCATGTTTTCCCTGTTGCCTTTGACAGCTTTGTGCTCCCACATGATTTATAAGATCTGATGTGCCAGGACTCTCCATCACACATTATATCAACATGAAGATGCCACCTTTGAACAATTCATGCTCATATGTAAGCTCACAGTGATACCACTCATGTAGGGTGGATCTCCAGTTCCCTTGTTTTATGTACCTCCAAACATTTTCAAATTTCTGTAAGGGGTGCAAGGTCAGAAGAAGAGTGAAAAAAACCAAGTCAGGTCCAAGCCAGGAGATTTCTGTTATCTCATCTGTGTTGAAAAGGCTAGATCAGAAAGACCTGAATTGTCTGAGTTTCAACAGTCAGTGCAGACTCAAATATTTTTTTTGTGTTGTGAGAATTTGAAAGTGGACAGTATGTTCCAGCTTAACACTTTGGAAATGAAAAGGTATTGATAACTATAATGAGGAGGTACTTTAAAATGGTACTTCAAAATATGAATGCCAAGCATTATGGCTGAATCTTCCATTATCACAAAATAGTGGAAGGTTCTGAATTTTCATTTCATGCCTCAAAACACACTAATATCCAGAAAAGTATTGCAGCACATGAAAATCATATCCAACATGAGACAGAACGGATCAGATATCTCCTGTTGCTGCAGCTTCTGAAATTCCCTTCTCCATACTTCCTAGAGCATCTGTCTTATTTGGCCTTCAGATTTGTCAGCATGAAAAAATAGCATTTAAATAGGAAACAAAACAAGGTTTTGGTGCAAGCTCTACCTTTGGATCTCTGACCTAGTTCCAGCCCCAGTTAGGAGTGAGGAGTGAAACAGTTATTTTCATGCAAAAGATCTCAGATATTTGTCTGTGACCCCTCATGAAGAATGAATTGGTCTGTTCATTTCAGCAATGATGAACACACCATTGCTCCCCCTTCTTTTGCCTCCCTCCCAACCTAGCTTCATCTGCATAAATATTAATACTACAACTCCTAATTAAATCCAGGAATATATTTACCTTCACAGATGAGCTACTTAAGCAACACAAGAGGGGCCTCTTGTTTCTATGAAACTTTGCAGCCTGTAAAATGCGGCAGTTCTGTCTGGGGTTATTGCTGCTCAGTAAATAATGGGAAAAGATGAGGAATATTTCTGAAATAGGTCAAGTACACTCCAAACATAAACATGCTAATAGGGAGAGATGTAAGAACAGTGCCAAATGTCAATGATCACCAAGTAGCTCCCGAATATATATTTACTGAATGCAATGCTTCTCCACTGAACGGAGTTGACATAATGGCAAGCTCTTAGAGAAAAGTTTCCTGGTTGTTTTATTAGAGGAGTTATAATTTTTTTTTTTCTGAAGTGCAACTGGAAAGTTCTTTCCCTCAGAAGACACATTCCAATAATAATAATAATAATAATAATAATATAGTAGTATTCAAAAGGCAAACAATGTCTGTTTTTCTCAGAATGGTTTGTATAAAGCAGCCAGCTTAGCTGTTCTTCTCTCCACACCCAGCACAACAGAATGGCTTGACTGGTATTGACTGGACTGTTATGTTTATGGGAACATCACTGATTCTGAAGTCAAGATAAAATACCCCAACTTCAGCTTCCCTGGTCACAAGAACTTATTACTCTGTCAGGAGAAAAGTCTAGACTGATGTGACATGAGATCAGATAAATCCATGCCGTCTGTTCCTTATCAACCATGTGCATGCAAGCAGTCTGGCTGATAACCTGCTACACTATTTAAGCTACAGCCAGCTAAAAAACATTTTCAGAGTGGACACCCATGTGGAAAAGGACATATTGAATGGGGTTTTGTAGAGTCTGGACTCTGGCAGGTTGCTGTTGGTGAGCTGGATGATGCATGACAAAGCAAACCAGGAGGGCTGTTCTTTCAGTGTGGCTGTGGGCAAAGTTCAGTAACTGTACAGTTTCTCTCTCTCCTCTATGCCACTGCTCCTGGCTGATCAAAAGCCAGTGGCACATAGCAGAGAGAAAAACTCAGCCTCACACTGAGATTTATAACCCAGGGCATCTTATGCAAGATACATGAGCTAAGCCTGTCCTACTGCTCACTACCAGGAAGGTTTTCCTGGTGTTTATCTTCTGCAACGGCTTTAAAACTGCCACATCCCAAGAGACCAATGGGAAAAAATGCAATGGGATTCATTTGCTTTGGATCCAGTTCAAGCCAAAACCACAGAGATGATCCGTAACCAACTTTTGATCAGAGCTGATCAAATCCAGAAGTAGCCAGACCTTGGGGGAGATTCTTAAGGAAGGCACAGAGCAGCTTGAATTCAGAGGAGCACAACAGCCACAAAAAGTGCATCAGAAATCTAGAAAACTTAAGATGAGAAACTGTTGAAAATTAGGGCCTTTGTTCAGTCTAAGAAATGCAAAGAGGCCCCAGTGTGACAGTCCATAAACTCCTGAGTGAGAAGAGGGAGGTTATAGACCTTTGTGTCTCCTATGCGAAAGACAGGAAGAGTCTTGTCCTTGAGCTTTGAAAGAAGTTGAAAGAACTTTTGAAAGTTGTTCAAAAGACAAGACAGCACTGGAGGAGTTTGCTGATGGAGTTTATGGTACTTCCATCATTAGGGAGTTTTAAGAAGAGGTTTGATGCATGTGTGGCTGGAATGGGTTACGGCTGGCTGTTTAGGTCCTGGATGAGGACAAAAAATATCAGTACCTTCTCAAGGTCCTTTCCCACTCTGTCTTCTAGGATTTGTGAATTCAAGCATATATAAAATTCACTGGACAGATTTGCTCAGACACACTCGTGGTTCAGACTCTGGTCTTGAGACAAGGCCTTACTCAAAGTCTCACAGAAAAAGCTCCAAAGTTCATTTACTTTGGACTCCAACCCACCTTGATGCACTGGAGATGGTTTCATAAATCAAAGTGGGGATGAGAAGATTTCTTATCCTAGTAAATCAAATACAGAGCTGTGACCAGGGCTACAACGTGGACCCTGCTCCACATCTGAACTGCTCCTGGCCCCAAGATATTATATCTAAACTGTCGGCAGGGGCCCTCTCTGCAACTTTACCATGTCAGCAGCTATTGTGGAGCAACACATGAGGGGTTTTTGAGCCGGGAGGCCTTTCAGGGATCTTTATTTTATCTAAACAGGGACAAAGAGCTTGTGCAGTGCCAGCACTGCCCCACTGGAGTCAAAAGGCCTCTCTGTTTAAACACCAATGGCTCGAGGCCCGAAGATGTGCAGCTCCAGCAAGAAGGACCCAGGAGACGATGGTCTGCTCCTGCCAAGCAGCAACGTGGCTGTTTATCCAGAGGAACAGCACTCTGTGTGAATGATGGTAGGTTTATTTTGCAGTCAGCGTCACAAATTATGGCGCTTTTCCATCTATTGTCCTATATGCTAAGTAAACACCATAAACCATTCAGTGCTATGTGCTTCTGAAAATCATAACGCAAGAGTTGTACCATCAAGGAACAATGAAAGGGCAAACAAGGAAGTCAATCCATGTAAGTCAGCTTTGTTTTCCATATGACAAAGTGGTGTATAACTTGTTTTCTCCCCTCATGTCTTTTATGGTGTTTTGTTAAAGCTACTATGCTGCGTTACATGGCTCCATTCATAAAATTAAATTCTATGGGGCAGGAAATCACCCCCTTTTCATGATCATATCGTCTGAACCCATGCTGCAGGCAACAGGGAGAAATTACTACTCCTGATGCATATTTAAGGAGTTTCTTCTGCTGCACGGGTCCCACATCAATGAGAAATCCTGCACATGCAGCAAGGCAAAAACTCACTGGGTAGGCTGAAATGCGTGTGTGTGTGTGTGGTTTGGTTTAATTTAAAGATGTGCAGATAGAGTTTTCACTCAGCGCGCGGTATTCATTAGTGTGAGGCAGCAAACTTGCCTGGAGATCTGAAGGCCCCAGAAATCAAGCTGTGGGCGGGAAGTGATTGGAAAGGTTTAAAGGGTGATGATTTGATAATTTCCCTAGTCCAGAAGCCTGCAGAGAACACACACATACAAAGTCTGGTCTAGAGGTGCCCCATATCCCAACTGCCCTGGATGCAGGTACTGTGGGACCATGCATTGGTCCATATGGATGTACTGACATGGAATGGATCAACCTAGAGGCATCCCAGGCAGGGATATCTGCAGACAGACCCATGTCCCACAGCTGACTCCTGGAAACTAGAAAAATAGCTTTTAAATGCATAACAGCAGTTTGAAAATGAGAGGTTGAAAATAACACCCATTCCTATATGATACTGTAACTCCTTCTGGGTTTGCCTTCATAAATTTACAATGCTCAGATCTTGCTTTCACACGGCTGGCAGCCCAGGTGGGACCTGCCTGAAGGTCTGCCTGAGGTTCACCCATGCAGGATCCCCACCACAGCACTGGCACATACCCAGCAGTGCTGCTGGGCTGATGCAAAGATGACCAAATAACCTCCCGCCCCATGTGTGTAAAGGGAGCTGGCAGGCACTGCTGCAGCAAACACTGTTGGGAGCAAGTGGTGGGGCCAGTTTCAGAATGTAACTGCAGAGATTATTTGTCATTTGGTACCCTTTCTTAAGACAGCATCTTACACTATATTAAAAAAAACCAGAACCAACAAGTGCTTTATATTTCAGCTCTGCTCGTTTACAACGACGGACAGAGTCAATCTTATGTGGTTCATACTATACAATGAATATATCTATACATGCACAGCTGAAAATATGAATTATAAAGAGTCACTGTAGGATGAAGCATACTTTAAAGGACTATATATTATATTTTAAATATGTTTATACATGCACATCTCTCACCATCCTGCTAAGTATTCGTACAGTTTGCTCTTAATCATTTATCTACCTGATATAGCTGAGAAAGGGACTGTAATTTTTTAACTTCCTAAGCATTCTCCTGGCTTTTCCTGCTGGTGAATATCCCACATAGCACCTGTCTGGCAGTCCAGGTTCTGTTCCAGCACAGGATACTGATATACCTGACCCTCTTCTACAAAAATCACTTGGGCACTGCATTCACTGAGTCCCACTGGCCCCAGGTGGATAGAGCAATGCCTTTAACACTTTCCCCTCCCTGTGACCAGCAAAACATCTGCTATGCCACGAGTGTTTTGCTGAACTGCTCTGTGAAGCCTTGTGAAAAAATGTGCATATTAATATAACGATGACAAAACCCCTCCAGCAGGGTTTGGGTTGTCACCATTCAATCCAGCCTTAAAACCCCAGGTAACTTACAGGGAGCACGACCCAACCCTAAAGGGAAGGGTGGAGGAAGGAGGGGGAAAGAGAAAGAAAGTGGGTTGTCCTAGGTTGAGAATGTTCTTTGTGCTTGGATGTGGGAGTGCAGGGATGGGGAGGAACGCACAAACATTTTCCAAGATCAGAAAAATCAAAAACGCAGAGCACAAAGTGAGCAAAGATTTTCTGCAATCATGCTGTGCCCACCTTTGGTGTAAATATGAAGGGCAAAGCACAGACCAGGTAGAAACAGATGAAATATTTGTAAGAAGGAAGACACAGCCCTCAGCCCCCTGCACCCCTTCCCTCCCTTCTCATCTATGTGTCAGTACAAGCTGAACAGAATTTTTTTCAGCACTTTTGCCCTTCTGTCTCTCCTGAAAAGTCCCTCATCGGTGCAGAGGGCTCTTGGATGGATCCCTTCTGGGGTGGTGTGAGCCCCCTGCTCCCCACAGCTCTGAGCATGGGGATTCCTGCAGCTGCTGTCCCTGCCTCCCTGAAACCCAAACACGACGCTGACAGCCGGGTTTTAATCACGCAAGGGCCGATAACCATCAAACACTGCTAATTTCCAACAAATTATCTAATCCAGATGCTTGCCGGATTTGAGTAAACACTGCACCCAACAGGATCATAAAGCAAATAAGCACAAAGAGGTTTAGAGTTTCAGCTCTCCTCTCCCCTAGCCTGGGACCCTCGAATGGGGAAAGATGCAAATCAGGTGATCCAGCGCTTGTGTCTGAAACCGGATCGGTTCCCATGGGATCACATAAAAGTTTGTGTCGTCGTCCCTGTGCAGAACAGCCAGGCAAGCCCCAGCAGTGGGGGACACGAGTGGCTTTGGGAGAGCCGCTGCTCCGGGCGCAAAGGGCGACAACCGAGATTGCTCTTGGCAGGGCCGGTGATGGTCGAGAACACCTCAGCTGGGAGGCATTTAGGGATGTTGCCGCCTCCCGGTGAGTGGAGAAGCTTTGTAAAGACTAGCGGGGAGCCTGATTGAGCCCCTTGCCCTCCCGATGCTCGGCCCGTGATCCGCGGCACGGCTGCCCCGCAGCGCAGGGGCTGACACCGCCGCACCGCCCCGGCGCGACTGACACCGGCGTGCGGATGGAAAAGGGACGGAAAGCATCTCCGGCCAGCGTGGTTTGGGCGTACAGGCAGCTGCTTGCCGACTGTCTGCCCGGGGAGGGAGGCATGGGACTGTTCTGCCAGCCACCCGTGCCCAGGGTGCCCCTGAAATCACCCCAGATCGTTCTCTAAGGCAGAGCAGAATTTAAAGTTCATGTCTTCGTAGAGAAGTGCACATGCAAATACGAGCAGAGAACCGTATTTTCGGCGGTTTGACTTGGTTTGGGAAATGGTTAATAGGTTTAATTCTGCCTCAGGACATGAGATAGATCCTATTTCTTGTAGGAGCCCTCTCAGACATCAATTTTGCAAGGGCTGTGACCTGAAAGGACACACAAGGGTGCATGTACACACACCCAAAATGTATGTATATGCACATAAACACACACAATTGTACTTTTTATCCCCTCCTCCTGCATCAGCCTATTTTCTTGAATAATTCTTCTACAGGATCACACGTAAGACATTCCTCTAAAGAACAGACATATTTTCTACTGCCATACAATATTTTCTGATGTACACATATGCCTTTTGTACAGTGTGTAGGCAGAGGATATATTTAAATAAACACTGCATACAGCCACAGACCAATCCTGTATGAACGCACATGGCACAGCCATGGTCTGCCAAGTCTGGGGACTCATGTAAATAAAGGATTTATTTTACAAATTTCCTTACACACAAACACAGACACACCAAACACACTGGAAACATGTGGGATGGAAAACATTCTTTTGCATAAGTCTGCAATATTGGATTCAAAGATACAATTACCCGGAGGTTATGTAAGCTTTGAAGAACGAGGGGGAAAATGTAACATGTCTGAGCAGGCCTTCTGGTGAAAATGGGGAAATGGCACTCCCCACTTATAGCATATTGTCTATTCTCTTTCAAATTGGGAAAAAAAAATTGTTTTCCCAATTCCATAAACAACAGCCATCCTTCTTTCAGCAATTCATGGTGGTCTTCGTTCACAAATGTTCATTTAAAAAAATAGCCCAAACTATTCGCCTTCCCAGCCTTTTTTGCTCCATGAAGAAATAAACCAGTCTTGTTGCCTGTTCCTGAGAATTTTCCATCTTCCCCCTTTGCTATTAAAGCTGATCTCTCCTTGCAGTTACGCTCCCCTCCGCTCCCCCTCCACCTCCTTGTCTGTCTAATCTCCCGTTCCCCTCCAAGTGTGTTATTTGGTTTTGGAATTATGTCTATTTACTCGGGGTGGAAGTTGCACAACGGATGTGTTTATGCGAGAAAATTATATCACTGACAAATGCTGATTGGCATGTGGATATTGGGAGAGAAAACTACAGAGGACGTTTTCATCAGCTTGGAATAACACAATGATTGTGTTTTCAGCAGAGCTAATGGATCACATACTCCTGCTCACTCTGATAGCTGTTTACACAAAGGACGGCTTCCCAGATGCAGCCAAAAAAAAAAAAAAGGGGGGGAAAAAAAAAAAAAAAAAAAAGCTTAGAATAAGAAAACCCGCCCAGGCAAACACAGTAATAATAGTAATAATGGGCGATCAGGGATAATCCTTCAGAGGAAGATCATGGGTTTAATTCTTATTTGCACTTAGATCCCTTCACACAGTGCTGCTGGGAAAAGGGGCGTTGAAGTGGATGCAAATGATATGGTTGGGTGTAGAGAGGTCTTCACCCTGCCTGGTGAGATGAGGAGGACCCTTTTACTCTGGCTCTGTGCCAGCTGAGGGTGCCACAGGGTGTGGGTGCTCCCTGATCCCACCGTGTCTGTTGCAGCCTCTGGCTTGAGGAGGAGGATTCCTGATGATGGAGATTTTGGTGTTTGGGGTAGGCAAGGGAAGTTGTTCTTTTGCCTTCCACATGAGCAAAGAGAAATTTGGATTTTAGCACAGAAAAATGCTAATGCAGATCATCTGGTCACTCTCCACTCATTCCCACTTCAAAACAAAATTAAGGAAAGCTACAGAAGTGTAGGTGGTCAGGGGAATCAGAGTCCCTCCCCAGCCCAAAGTCCCCTCATCATGCATGCATTCGACCTTCTCTAGAGCTCACCTATTTCTCATGCAAATATGTCTATCAGGGAACAATGCTCCTAGCCCAGGGAAAACACTTTACACAAGCTTTCATCACTCAGCCAGGCTCTGTCCAATGACATCGACAGATAGAAATACACAATTTTCTCAAACGCTTTTGGAAGACCAGATCTGCAAGACCCATTTATCTGTCTCTCTCTGTATTTCCCCTTTTCTCCTCTTTTCTAAGCAAAGAGATCATTCATCTAAAAATCAAACAAATGGTTTGTTGGAATCCAGACCATTCATCTACTGCATGCTCCCAGTTTCACATATATTCATGCCTTTCAGAAATCTAAATCTGCACATGCTGTCCAGGGAAACGTGGTTGATTTTGCCCTTTATTGCTTCTTGCATGCCTTGGTGTTTAAAGAAGACCCCTCTTTTGAACAGCAGCTTACAATCTGATAATATTTCTCTTCGAAAAGTCAACATACTATCATTGTTTCGAATTCAATTATACAGCCGGTTCTCTCTCTGTGGTATGCAAGCACTATATTTAGGTTATATTAAATTATGTTTTAATAACATCCACTGGATTTTTTTATCCACCTCAGCCTTTAAAACTCTTAGTCCCTCCAAAGGAGAGGGGGGAGCAGTTTATTAATGCATCACTTCAGAATTGTTTTTTAATTGGAAACATTTTGCAGAGAAAAGACCATTAATAAAATTCGATTCCAAATCAAACTTCTCTGTGTATGTTATTTTTACTCTGCAGTCAAATGCTTTTATTAGATTTAAAACTTTCACTGTTCTTTTTTATCTCTAGCTGTATAATGTTCTGCAATAAAAAATAAAGGGCCTAGTGACTCCAAAGTCTGGCAAAATAATATACTTTTTTGGATGTCTGTGTATGTTGCCAATTAGTTTTGCTGTAAATACAGACCTCCATCCATCATCAGTCTCTGGGTGGCTATAAGAGATCTAATTTGTTTCAGATGCCTTGTGCTTGCCGAGCTATTCACCAACTCTGCTGACCTGCTGCGAAGACCAAAAGCTGCAGAAGGATGACTGACAAGGGAAACTGGAGAAAGACCTATATACTTAGGGATGGATCCTGCTTCCCAAATGGGGAAGGAAGCTTCCCCCCCTCTCTCCTCCTTTTCTCTCTCAGCTTTACAGAAGCCTGCAGCTTTGCAAAGGAACTTGGAGGCGTAAGACCTGTGCTATGACAGGGTAATGGAAAACTCTCCTCCTCAATCCACTCTCCCACCTCCCCACTCCTCCTTTTACAAGCCATGCTTCAAGCCTCCCGTTCCCTAGGAATTTTATGAATGCCTGAGCCCAGCCAAAATAAACTCGTAAAGAAGAAGTTTCAAAAAGAGGTCACAGACCCATAGAGCAAGTGCGAACTGGTAAATATCCAACCCTGGGCCAAAAGGCATCGCCCAGGAGCCCTGTGGCCATCCACAGTTTGCCAACCTAAAGTGTATTTGATTCTCTAGCTCCCACACTCGGGTCCCACCAGTTTTTGTCCCTCCTCAAGGGCATCCCACAGTCCCCAGTAACTCCCCAACACACAGCAGAAGTCAAAATGGAAGAATGTGGGGAGACCTTTTCCTCCTGAGACTTTCATGCTGAGGAGGGTCAGACCAGAGCCGTCAGCCTGGGGGCTCATTGTGAACAACCAGAAACATCCATCTATGTTGATTTTTCACAGACAATGGGATTCCTACTAAAAGTGTGGTTTGTGTCTGTGTGTGTGTGTGAAACGCATCTATTTTTTTTTCTATAGAAATTAATTTCTATAGGAAACATTCCTTTTTATTTAGAGTGAATTAAAAAAAAACCCCAAGGAACAAAAAACACAAACAGAAAAGAAGTTTGCCTGACTTAAAAAATGCAAATCCCCCTGCCAAGCAGTGAAACCCTCCTGATGCCTGATGCTGGCCAGTGGCAGTTTATTTACCCTCCTATTCTCACCTCTCTCATGGGGTTCAGCAGTGCCATGCTGACCCACAGCCCTGGCTGCTCACTTACTGCCATGGCTGGAATTTGATTTCTTCTGTGGGAGCTGCTTCTGAACTGCTCCCACACATGGCACAGCCCAGATCTCTCAACCCAGCCTCGGTTTAGGCGCTGGAGAAGGAGATGGTGTTTGCAGTTCACACCTCATCCTGGAGAGGCTCTGGCTCGTGGCCCCCAAAGGCACATAAGCAGGGACAGGGTGGGAGCATCCTAAGCCCTCCCCATGTGGTCCTGTGGGAGGCTGCTCAAAAGCTGCTGGGAATGTGGGATCAAAAAAGGGGGTTTGGCTTCACTGCATCTGCTCAAGGCCTCTGCAGAGGGGTCCTGGGTGCTGATCACTGCTGCAGTTGCTAAAGCATTTTACATGGAAAAGTTACTGGATTACAGGACATGGTAGAAAAAATTCTTGGAGCTGAGACCAGGATAGCTGAGGAGGAGACGGCAAGGCTTCTGCAAAGGACAACAGCTGGGAGAATGTACTGGTTGCTTCCTCCTGCTCCTAACTCTTCCTCTCTCAGGATCAGGCACTCCTGTGGTGTGGACTCTTCCACATAACCTTTTCCCCTGCCTGTTTTACAGTTCTCCTCCAGGGATATTTTTGTGAGCTCAGGGAGCCAGAGCATTCATGCATAAGCATGCACAGATCATCCCTGAGGGATCCAAAACACATCCCAGATGAGGAAGCCCTGAGCAGGGTTTTCCTGGGCAGCAGCATTTGGTCTCAACTAGCAATGGCAGCGCTTTCTGTGGCCACACAAGGAAGAAGACAGGGAAAATGGTCCATCAGAAAATTAATGCAGCTACAAAGGGTGGAGTTTAGGGGTGCCTCCACCAGGAGAAAGGGTTGGGAATAGTTAAATTATAATATTTGGAAAAAAAAAAAAGCCTGTAATAGCACAGAATCAGATTTGACTACAAGAAGTGTCTATAAGCACTTTCTTGTGTCCAAGGCTAAAATTGCTTTGTGGAAAAGGAGGACAAAGGCTGAACAGCCAAACTACACCAAGACGGTGGAAGAGGCTTCTCCCATTTCTCCCAGATGCTCTCCTGCCTTGGCAGATATAAGGGGCTACAGGAAGAATGGTGCAGCCATGGTGGAGGACACTAGCAGAGACCCACCTTCACTGGCAGCACGAGCCAAGCTGGGCATCCTGAGGGGACCACCCGAGCCCTCAGCACATGGCCAGGGGCTGTGGGGACACCTGGGAACACTCATGTCCTAACTGCTGCCAGTGCCACAGACATCCATCCGGGTGATGGAGATCTGTGTGAAAACACAATGCTGCCTTCCTAAAGGAGCATCCTTATCCCAGTGCTCGGGGAGGGGAGGGCAGTGAGGGGAAGACCCTTTCTTTGCAATTGTAGGGCATGCTTAGTTTTCGTCATGTTGCAGGGGGAATTACTTTTTGCTCAAAACCATATGTAGAGCATCAACAAATGCACATCCTGTGAAGCTGGGCGTGTTGCAAGAGGGATTACAAGGCTGGCAATTTATTGCAGCTGCCTTAGTAGCCTCTTCTTCCACGCATTATTCTGTCAACATTGTATTTTCCTTGGAAAAACATCTACAGTAGTTTAAATCTCTTTACTGAAAACAGATCTACTACAGGTGCTTTAGAGTTCATCCACGGGATATGAGAAGGTTGAACGTCCCCAAGAAAGGGAAATTTATGTCAGTAATGACTAATTGATTTGCTTGCCTTTAAAATCCCTAATGTATTTTCACATTTTTCCCTGCCTTCTTTTTTACGGTGCTAATAAAAGAAGCTACATCATATATTTGTGTTATATGTGGGTTTATTCTGGGAAATCCTTGCTTTTGCAATGTGTTTATGTTTTCCCTCATTTCCTTTTACCTTTCCTTTACAAAAGGGCTTGTTTTTATAGCAAATCAATAGGTTAAAGGTGAACATTAATGGGAAAAAAGTGGTTTTGGAAAATATATGGTGAAAACAAGGCAGAACTAGAAACCAAATCTTTGTTCACTGGAAATTAAAGACACGCTTTGCATACTGAAGTGGGATAAATGCAATATATTGTGGTAGGGCATAGTGAGAACTGCATGCTCCCCACCGAAGGCTCCCAAATCCAGTCCCAGTCCTCAAAGCCACAAGAAACATTCTGATCCTCAAAAGGATGAGGAGAGAGGTTAGTGCATCTCTGTTGGGGGTCGTTTATGGAAAAGGTTCCTGCAAGATCCTTTGCGAAAATAAATATTTTTACTAAATCCCAGGAGCAGCTTACAATTCCCCCTGCTCACAATTACAATTTCCCCATTAGGAAACTTCCTTGAAAAACCCACTTTGGCTCAATTGGAATGTGTTTTTTCAACAAAGCTGAAACATTTTGATTTCAGCCTATTTTTTTTACTTTGCTCTGCAATCATTCATCATAGTCCAACAGAGAGTATTCAACAAGACAAAAATGGCAAAGTCACACACGGGAATCAAACATGCTGCTCTGAAAGCGACAGCCCACTTAATTTGGGCTGAAATATTGCTCGATTTTGGGGGAGGGATACAAAAGAAAATAGTGGTGATAGCAAAATTATTCCCTTAAACACAGCAGTTTCCAAGACAGCAGAAAGTGGGAGGTTTTGTTGATGTGGTCACAGTGTACTAGCCTGTCCAGACATCTACCTGGAGATACTCACAAAGGTCCTCTCCAGGCCCTTCCAGGCCACTGGGAAGTTTTAACTGAATTTAACACATGATTCAGTAGTGGAGACAAATGCACAAAACTGGCACAGGCATCTTTAAACCCCTGAGCACCTTTGGTAAGGACACCAGCACAGAGAGGGGTGCAGGAGGGCTTGAAGATTCCTGTTGGACCAAATCCCATCACTGCACATTGCCTCAGTTTCCATCAGTGCTCTGATGCAAGCCATGGGAAAGCCCTTTAATAGCCTGTCTGGAGATTTACAAGGGATGTTGTACCACACTGTTGCTGAAAATATATGAGCATAACATGGTTTCCAACTTCACGCTGTTTACAAACAGGTATTACCAAGAAGGCTGCTAATACATCAAAGCAGAAAATTAAGTACCTAATTAGGGCTGTACTTAACCCCACCATACTGAGCAGAGAATAAAATGATCTACAAGACCACTTGGCAGGACATCAAGTAAGAAATAATGTTGCTTTTAAAATAAATTCATAAATTCATTTCTATGAAGTTAATGTCATTCCGCTTACAAAACCATCCCTGCTAAACTTGCATTCCAATTTTAAAACAGGAATACTTGAAGGAGTACTCCATGAATCACTAGAAGGCCAGCTAGGAACAGAGGCATTCCTTTGAATTAGAAGAAGTATAGGAGAGCCTGGGCCTGAGAACACGAGGTCTCCATATGTCTCTATATGTGTCCATACAGGCTCCCACATTCGATTTATAAACACCCTATGGAGCAGGGAACCTAACTTGCAAGCTGACAAAAACTGTGGAGGTTACAGAATAGATGGCTGCCCATTTCCTCCTGGGATCCTACTGTCAAGATCTTCTGGGATGCAATTTGTCCTAAAATCAATTAATTTTTACAGGGACCACTCCCGCTGAACCTTGCAATATCCATCCTCTGCCACTGTCTGCTGGAGTTATTGCCCTCAGGTCACGGGAGCTTTGGCACACCAAAGTTTGTACATGGTGAATGTTGCTGGAAGCTATTATCCCAGGGAGCTCACAGGATCCGACAACTTGGGGATGTTGTTTCCACTGAGAACCAGAAATCACTTTCTGATCTGACTGATGTTCGAAGAGGGGCCATCTGTGCTGCCCAAACTGACATTGACAACTGTGTTTGATGTCTCAGTCTCAACTGGTAAAGAAAAATCACTGTTCTGTTTTCTTGGCTCTGCAATTTCTAACTTTGTGTTGGTGAAGGATAAGGTGGGGAGTGATAGTGTGACACTGCAGGGAAAGTTTGGATAAAAAACTAGGGAAGAAGAACAACTCTTAAACAGGAAGAACAATGAAACCCTGGAAGAGGCTGTCTGGGGAGGAGGTGGAGGGATCTCTGGAAGCTAAGGCCATTAAGAACAGGTTAAACAAACTTCAGACCAAGAGACAGGCAGAGCTTGGGGCAGGAAGTGGGCAAAGGTGACCTCTGAAGGTAATTTCCATCACTGTTTCTGTTTTTAGTAATGTTCGTGTAACCTGTGGTGCTTTAGGTTCAGTGTCTTCCCTAGAAGGTGCTGACTTCAACTGCTGCCCAGAACTAATGAATTCAGACCCAAGGAGCTGGAATGGCCACACCAACCACAGATCCCCCACATAATCTCAATTAAAGCACAAGAAATGGAGTCACATCCAGAGTTCATGGAGGTCAGAAGAAATCTTCTCTTAGAGAAACGGACCACATGTCAAATATAAAATAGCCTGAGTGATGAGAAAGTAGTTCAGAAGCAGAAAATCCAGAGAGTTTGTTTTTAATTGTTGTTTTGGGTTTCAACATAAACTGGAATATCAGGTGCATGTTGGGGTACAGCTGCAGAATTACTTCTGTGATACAAGTTAATATAATTACTGGTGAACCACCATAGTGAATTTCTTTGGAGTATGGTATGAAACACAGAGATGCCTGGATTTTACCTCTTTCATCCTTGCAATTGTTTATGAAATCATTACAAAACTAATTACATAAGCTCTAGATTTATAAAGGTTAATATTTTCTTTATATCACAGAAGATTCACTGTCTTAGACTAGAACAGGGAGAACCTGCCTCGATCTAGATTAGTGAAGTCAGTGTCTCAACATATCTAAGAGTTTTAACCCAGCTTTGGCATCCATATGGGTTCAGTTTTCTATCTAAAAATTGAACATGTATTTGAAAAGACTGTTCTAGACCCCCCTCTAAAGTCAGTGGGAAAAGGAGAGCTCTTCATTCCTCCTACAGCAGATGTCTGGGTAAGTCTGATGAACCATCCCATGGAGACACCACAGTCACCATACAGGTGATAGTAGCCTAGATGATATTAGACATCTATTATCTATAGCTCTGTTAGATAATATCCTGTCCTTAGGAATATTTCAAATGAAGGGATTAAATTGACCTGTGTAAAAGCCCCTTCTGTCTCTGTACTTTATATCCATGACTCAGTTCCATGAGAAATTTTCACTTTCCTAAAGAGAGCAAGCCAGAGCTCTGCCTGCTGCACAGCCCTTGCTTTGAGGAAAAATGCTTTTCCAAGACACCAGAAATCATTTGTAAAGGAAACATGGGGTTTGGTTGGGTTTTTCATGTTTCTGACAAATCAAGATATCAGATATGGTTGTTATTATTTAATAATGATAATAGCAACAATTTCTCAGATGTAAAAGTAATACAATAATGATAGGCTTCACGGAACATTCCAAAAAAGACTAACAGATATAATCAGTTGCAGAAGGAACTGAAGAAAATCTGGGACATGAAAAGCAGAGTAACAACTGTTTGTGGTAAGCTGGGCTTTCATGATGGGGGTATCACAGCAGCAGCATAAAATGGAAACAGGGTCTACTGTAAAACTGTGTGTCCTCCAGATGGCAACATTGATTGGTATTTCTAGAGGAGTTTGGGAGGAGCAATCTTTCTCTGGGATACATGGATCGGTCTTCAACACTGACTTGCATTAGTGCTGCCCTCAAGACCCTGGGCTGTGGCAGGAAAAGCCAATTCTTTGACAATATTCATGACAGTCAAAATGAGGAGGGAAAGTCAAAATCACTACACAGGCTTTGGATTCAGCAGATCCAAGGAAAAAAAATAATTATGACAAAACTATCTGGCAAATGACAAAGAGGTATTTTAATGACTCGACCCCTAAGACGGGATGACGATCATTAAAGATGAAAAATTACTGTGATCTTAAAGGTGCTGGAGTACCTTCTGCAGTGTATTTCCCTCAGCATTTCGAGACACCAGGACTGCTGGTGCAAAGACCTTTCCCATTTTGCAACAACACCCTGATCTCTTCAAGTCTTGAGCTGAAGAGCTGACAACTGATGGACATGAAAGTAGCACCTAGCACTTAATAGCAATGATATTTAGTGGTGTTCTGAGGCTTTTCATTGAGGATTTTGTAGCCCTTCAGAAAGGAGATCAGGAAGATGATTTGTAGTTAAGTCTGAGATTTATATGCATTTGCCACAAGTTAATTCTAGCCCCTGAGCTGAAGCCAGGAGAAAAGAAAGAAATTATTAAGACCTTTTGCTTTTATTAGCTTTACTAATTTTCTTTCCAATGCATTGCAAACACAGAGTATGAATTCTGTCTTGATTTTGTGACGACTCTAGTCTCTTAAAGTCCTGCTCTTAATCTGATCAGGGTGCAGGGAGAGATGATATTCAAATACCACTTGAGCAGGATGGCAGGCTGGTGTGAACTGTCTCAGTGCTGGTGACTGCAAAGCAGTGTCACCCAGTGGGCTGGCAGCAGAATTCAGTCTCATTTTCTAGGCTGGGAGAGGTGATTAATATTGGCTCAACTCTTCCATATCATTGCCATTTAGAGAGAAGATAAAAACCCCCAAAAGTTCTATCACATTCTTAGACAATTTGTTTCTTTTTCATTACATGCTAGTTTATGCTGAAAATTTCTTGAGGTTTTCATGACTCATGTGTCCTCCCTAATAATGTTGGCTATTAATGAAGTGTTTCCTGGAAAACAGACAAGTTCAAAGTTTCAAAACCCCTGTTTTCCATTGAAGTTTAATTTCTAGAAAATTTTTCCACTTTCAACAAGAATGAGACTGAAAAGCAGAGAACATTTTCCATTCAAGTTTGCAGTGAAATTTCCTTTAGTTTCTCACAGAGGATTGCAGGGCTTGAAACAGCCTCCACTTTCACCACTACTGCCAGGACTAGAGCCAACATCATCTGCTTCCTTCTTCTGCCTTAAATCAGGCCTAAAAAACCCACTGAGTTCCCAATTTCTGTGCAATTATTTCTCCTTTGATGTCTTCACATCTATCCAGGCTAGTCATGATAGTCATGTTACAGTCCTCACCTTTTTCAAATTATGTGGAGTTGCCTCCATCTACTTGGCCCTGCTGAAAGAGATGAGGCTAATCTTTGTCTGATGGGGGGTAGTTAACTAGGATTATTTTGTCCAGAGAAGAGCTAAGATGATGCACAATGACTTTATTCATCTCTGTAGCTCTCTAAAGTGTGGATGCTTTTTCAGTTTCTACTGTTTCCCCTACATTTTTCATACTGAAGTCTCACCAATAGGTCTTGTTGCAACACAAACAAGAATTCAGGCTATAATATTTGTTTGTTTGTTTGTAAAGCCAGCCCTGTTCTAACTGATGTGAAAAAAAACCCCTAAATTAAATAAAAAATGCCACAGACTTCTGCATTGATGTTTTTAGGGGCACAGAACAAGAGCAGGTTTTGGCTTCTTCATCCACCAAAAAATCTCTAAACTACACATTTTTTTCCATATAGATTTTGGTAAAGGAAAAAAAAGGGTTTGAATAAACATGCAGAATTTTTTTAAAACACCTTTGGATAAATTTTGAATACATCAAGCCATGCTTTTACTGAACATTGAGGATGGCTGCAGAAAGCTTTCTCATTAATTACATTTTCATTGAAAATCTCCCAGCCCAGTGTGCTGACTCAGAGCCATTCTCCTCCATGAGCAGTTTGTCACCAGGGTGAGCCTGACCCACACCACAGGTGACATGTGGCACCTCTGCCCACTGTCGGCACAATCCATGCATCGGCAGTGGGAGGACAAGGTTCATTTCTTCTGCCTGTGTCGTACTCACCAAAACTGAGACACCATGACTTAACCCTAGAGGATTATAGATGGGAACTGGTGTGAAAATCCTCCCTTATTTATTCTCTGGTAAGAGCAAGGCTGACTTTGACATCTGGCTGATATGGTGATGAACTAATATTTGGGTGTTAGAAGGGGATTGTTGCCCTTTCAGGAGATGGAGACCACAACAGACCCTTCTGATGAAGCCACAATGCTAAAATGTTAATCTGATGAATTCTACCTCTATGGCTCTGGTGTAAGAGGTTAGCAAAACAATTTCTGTGCCAAGAAGCTGTAAAATAAGCTTCATTTTAGATGTGATAGGGGAATATCTTCTTACTAATTGTACCAAGGTGTCTGCTGAATTAGCTATGATGTATCAGCAGTGACTGTAAAGCCTCTGTGAAAATATCTAATAGAGTCAAAGAAGCCAGCACTGGAAGAGACCCCAAGGCAGATCAGCTGTGCCTAAACCTAAACCAGGCTAAGCAGCACTCACTCAGGCTGTACAAACCCCCTGACTGAAAGGAGAAGAGCTTTGATCACATTTGTTCCTGTTAACTTCTGCCAGGTCTGACTTCCATCAATGGCCTCATGCACAGCCCCCAGTTACCATCCCTGACTGCATCCAGTGGTGCTGGGATTGAGACAGAAGCAAAGCAGGGACCAAAGCTCCATTATGACTTCACCTTTCCCAGTCTCTGTTCTAAAATCCATACAGGGAGAAGTGCCTGGAAATGCTGTTGTATCTGTTCTACAGGTGAACGGCACAATGATCCCAGCAACTGGCCCATGGAGATACCATGGCCAATGCTCTCTGCATTTAAAAGAGTGATGAAAGATTCAGACCATGCCTGGTTTCTCTACAGCCCTGGAAACATGATATCACAAGGCCCTAAGCAAGATCCAACCAGGACTCTGGTTTAAATCCCAACATCATATGGAAAGGAGCAACCTGGTCTGGTGGAAGGTGTCCTTGGCCAGGGCAGAGGGTTGGAACCAGATGATCTTTAAGGTCCCTTCCAACCCAAACCATACTGTGGTTTTATGATCCAGTCTGTGACAGAGATGGGAGGGGAGCTCAGATATCCCAACTCCCAGGTCTGTGTTGCTGCCAGTGGTGCTGAGCTGCTCTTGACATTTTGCTCTAATTCTTTTACAGCACACACCAAGTTTTCATGCTCATATCTTGAAAATTTGAGTCTGGTTTGGAAGTGTGTGTGGCCCTTATCCTTTTGCTCTCTCACTACAGGGTCGTGTCCAATATTCTGAATCTGTCTTACTAGAAGTGCTTTTATAACAGTGGATTATTCTACAATATGTTCATTTTTTCCCAGGCACCAGTAATAGGAGGTAATTTATACGTCTAGTGGAAGCCAGAATTTCTTTTCAGTAATTTCTCCCAGTTATGTTTATCAATAAGTATCTCTCAGCAAAATGCCAAATCTCACAAGCATGTTTGGAAAGTCAAATATGTTTGTGTAATACAAACCTATGTCATGTCAGGAATTAGTTTGACTAATAGACCTTTAATTAAATCCTTGTGGGGTCTTGGTGTTAATAATAGACTCAGTTTCCAAAAAGTTTAATTTATAAGATAAATTCACAAATATATCCATCTAATAAATCTTTCCTACATCCAATATTTGTCCTAGAAACAATAACAGGACAGATAATTTATTAGACTATTTCCTATTGCATTATAATGACTATGCTTGATACTTTAAATGTATCCTTCAGAGCCCTGGAATGACAGAGGCTATAACTAATGAAGATAAAGATTTCCAGGGCTCATTGATCCAGGAGAGACATACTTACTGTAACTTTCAGACCTATATGTAATCACAGAAATATTTCCCCAGAGAACACAAATTACAGATGACTTTAAAACTGCCACCGGAGATATTTTGCAGAAACCACAACAGGAAATGTTTATTTTCTCAACCCTAATAACCCTTTCACAACCCAAATTATTTTGTATTTTTGAGAAAATTACATTAATTCCCAATTAATTCTTTTCTTGCAACATACATCACATTTATATAAATATCTATATTTCTCTTTACGACATTTTCTTTAGTCAACTCCTTGATTTCTCATTAAAGTGGGCAGAGTATAGGAAACAAAATGTGACCTAAAGTGTCTCCATTTCTCTTCCCTTCCAGCATGCTTGGAATAGAGATGAGCACAGTATAAGGTCAATCCTAGCCTGGCATAAATGCATGACAATCTTAACAGCAGCTAGGAGAACTAAAGTGCCAGGTCCAAGATGTAGTCCCAGCCACCAGAAATACCATTCTGGTAAACACTTTTCAGAGAGTTGGACCTATCCCTGACTTATTGAACCATCACCCCTCAAATTCAGAGAGGTCAGAGGAAATATGCTCTTGCTGTCCTTTTCCTACAGCACATTAGGTTGTAGCATTCTCATCCTCCAGCTGCACAGGTCGCAGGTTTCGGTTCATTGAAGCCTATTTGTTTTACTTAAAACTGATCAAAATATGCATAGTTTTTCATACCAAACAAGTCAGTTCCAGGTAAATCTAGTGACAGTCCGTATGACTGGCATGGAAAATGCACAGGCCCTCTCCTCATGTGAATCCATGGATAGCTTCACTAAATTCAGGCTGCAGTGGGAGGAAAAGGGGTGGAAGACAACAGCTGAGGAGAGAGATTTGTTATGTTTCAATCAAGTTTGCTGGAAGGCTTAGAAATGCTTGACTTATTTCTAATTGTACTGGATAGAATTCAGCTCTTAATGGCCTTCTCAGCGTTGCTCTCTCTCAGTACAAGGTCTATGCAGGCACAGCCTTGGGATGTGTATCTGAGGTCAGGCAGCTGCTCTGACCCCAAAGGCTACTGAACAGAAGGCAAAATAGCCACCCACTTCCTTGAGAGTTTGAGAAATAAGAGGCACCAGAAAGAAAATGCCAGCTTGGGTTGCTGGTGATTTTTAGAAGAAAATCTGATTTGCGAACTGTGGTTTGGCTTGCAGTGTTGTGAGTGCATGGATTTCCTGGCAGTGGAAATGAGGCACTTAGGAAGCTTGGCTAGTGCTGGCCTGCTCTGGGCAGCTCTCCCCCAGGAAATCTCACATCAACCTCACATCTCCTTGCAGGCCCAAGCAGCACCTCTGCTCCAAAATCCTTTGCATGGTATTGCAGGCAGAGATCTTTGGGCAGCAGCACAACTATTCAGCACTTGAGTGTTTAGAAAAGCAGGGGACAGAAGCAAGTTGGTAAAGTTGTTTCCCAATGACTCAGAAAAATCATCATGTCTGAGGACTTGTACTCATCGCTAACCCAATGAGCAGAGCAGGTGGCTGGCTTTTCACACACAACAGGAACTAAAACCCCAAGACAGAGAAGATCAGTGTTTCTCTATCACTCTTATACATTTCCCACTGCAAAGTACATCTCTACCCAGGAATGGAGGAGCAAAATGAGACCAAGTCCCCAGCAACTGCAAAAGTGACAGAAATGTAAGATATAGAGCATTTCTGCTTCTCTTTCCCTGCTCATACACAGAGGAAGTTGCAAAACATTTTCCCCAAACTTGTAACAAGCTTAAAACAAGCTGCAGAAAACACCCAAAGCCACAAACTACAACATAAAACAGGAGGAGAGCAGGAAAGCTAACAGGCAGAGAGATGCCTAGAGCTCCTGCAAGCAGCAAGGGAATTTGTTAGGTGCTAATTCCTGGGTGATCCTCAGCAGTGGGCTGGCCTCTGTGCTGTGGCTGGAGGCAAAGAAGAGGTGACAGGTCCCTGACTCTGTCATCTGATGAAAAACTTATGCCTGACCCTGAGCTTGATGATTTAGTGCCGGTTATGTGAGCAGGGCTCCCTGAACAGGCTCCAGAGAAAATGCTAACACCAGCTGGAGCGCCAACACAACCAGCTCTGCGTCCTGCCGCTGGCTGGGGCCAATTTCCAGCGCTCCAGAAGAAGGTAAAGAAAACTTTCAGAAGCCAAGTTACGTAACATTTACACAACGTTATAAACTAACACAGCTCCGGTTTGTTTTTTTGTTCCCATGAACATGATATGACTCAATGGAAACTACTCTGCGGGAAATAGGCGGCCCATTCTGAATCCTAAGCTTCCAGAAATAAGATATTCTCTAAAGCATTTGGAACCAGCATACCTGTTGGAGGGATGAGCCTAGCTCAAGACCCTGAGCTGAAGAAACCTGGAATTTGGGAAAAGAAAAAACCAACCTGCCTTTGGTGTGGCTGTTGCAATTATGGTAGCACTGGACTGGACCCAAACCATGCATCTACGTAAGTTGTGTGTCAATATAACAGCACTCATGTTTACTTTGAAACAAAATCAGAATAACCCTATAGCGGGAAAGGTTTTCTTCCTTCTTTCTGAGTATTTCTTAATGTTTGTACCAGCATTCCTTAAATCCCGTTTCAGTTGCTACTTATAATCCTAAAGTGGTGGTGGAAATCTGTCTCTGAATTTCAGGGTGTGAAGCCAAGTCGAATCTCTTGTCTCCCCATCAGCTCTCCTGACAAGGATAAAGAAGGACAAAATGTTTTGCAGGCTTGTTGACGGAGGTGAAAGTTGGTGGCTGCCAAAGATAGTTTCTGGAAACAGTGCAAACCCTTCACTGAAACCACACTGGCATGCAAGACAATCTTTGCTTTTTACTAGTAGGCCCAAAACTAACATTTTCATAATAATTTTCCAGTATCAAAGTGATAGTTTTTATCCAAGACAGCCGAATACTACAGAACTGTGTAACAACAATTCAGTGCCAAACATATGCTATGTATATATTTTAACACCTTTGATAATAATAAAAAATGCATGTTCCTAGCAGTTTTCTCAACTTTCATTCAATAACAACGTCCTCAAGTTGATGCTTTTTGTTTTCCTTTCATATTATTATGAACCTGTGTTTAATTCTCAGTGCCAGTTTGGCTTTTTAACCTCTCTTTCTACATTCCACTAGTAATGTCTGATTAAGAAATTAGCCTTTCAAGTGCTATAAAAAAATCCAAGAAATACAGTAACACAATACCATGGAAAACTGATATAATCTTTTCAAAACTATAAAAATTGGTCACCCAAAGGAACATCTGCATGGTAAAAATTTTAAACAAACTGGAAGGGAATCAGATAGCTCATAAAGAACCAAGCAGCTAGAAGAGCCATTGGTCGTTTACATATTTTGCTGTCATCCTGACTTGGAGAAGACTGTCATTTTGAAGCATGTTTCTTCAGTTTTAGTTACCAGCATCTGGAACGAATTCCAGGATGGAACACTGAAAGTTTTTAAAAGGAAACTCAACCTTACAATAATTATTCCTTAAATCATTAATATGGTGAAAGTGCCAGATGTAAAAATATGAACAAAATAAAGTAAAATTTGCTCCCAGGTATCACTCAAATCCCTAAGGTACATCTGTCTGTTTTCTCAGTTCATTAATATCTGTTGCAGTCTCAGATATTTTCTTTTATGCAAAAATTTCCACTTGCTTGTTATGTCTTCTGTCTAGCATTAGAGTTATTGCTTTACCTCTCAGGACAACTGTCTGTGTACATTGGGAGGCTGTGGGTCTACTGTAATACAGGCTTTCCTCCAGCAAGAGATAACAGGGTGTTCATCTTTTATCCAACAGCATGGGAAACTTCTGCTTTGATGGATGTTCAAGAGGAACATGCTCTTGGAAGAGTGGTTTTGTGGTGGCACCAGGGCTTTGCCAGCACGGAGCTCCTCACAGGGCCCAGGTTTCATTCACAGACACAAGACAGCATGCAATGAGACCCAGGTGTTAGGGAGTGTTGGGCCTGGGAGAGGACCAGGAGCCCAAAGACCAGGCAATTCTGTCCTACCTTTGCTCTCTGTTCACACTTTCAAAGCAGCAGGATGAAGGCAGCAGAGGGAGGGCCAACATCACTGCAGATTAATACAAGACCATTCAATGGTCTGTTCTTCACAGGATGATGATGCAAATCACAAGGCCAAAATCAAATTCCCTTTTGTTAAGGGAATCCACTAGACATTCAATGCAGTTCAGCAAAGAGTTGCACTTAACTCACTCAGGAGAACCCAATCCACTGAAAACTCCTGGAAAACCTAACTAGATCCCACCAAAGCCCCAGGCATTCATTTGTTTCTACTAATGCCCTCCCCTCCATGCCTCCACAAAGAAGATGTCTCCTCAGAGCTCCATTGAGAACTCTCAGCAATGCTAAGCTTTCAGCAGATTAATGCTTGTCAGAATGTTACTAATTAGGGCAGGCAACTATATAATGAGATGCTTACAAAGTTTATTCATCACTAAAAATAAATGTTAAGCATCTGGCTTGCAGGCTACTCCCATGTGCCACTCAGGTCTGTGTGCTGTAGAGCCAGATGGAGCTGGAGGGACACCAATCACAGCGCAGAGGGATTACATGTCTTAAAACCATGGTTAACTTATATGAGCAAGTTGCCATCCCTCCATAAATCCCACATCTACCACCAGATGTGTGACAAGACTGTCACACAAGGCTTTCTAGCTTGGAGCTCCCCTGCTCCAATGGGGCAGAGGAGAAAGTTGGCTGCCCATGGCCAGACCTGCCTCTCCCTTGTACACAGCCCACTTGTCAGCAAAGCCACTCTCTGTTGGTGACCAGCTGAAAAGAAAGCCCCGATGACTCACAAAGCAGAAAACCATCAAATGGGGCTATGCTAAGTAAACTCTCCTTCTGTCCCAGGCAGTGGTGGAAATGACTCATCTCCTTTACAAAGCTTGGGGGAGGATTTCTCTCTGCCGTGTTGACCAAATGTTAAGTGTGTTTCTCAAGAGGGTTTATGCAGTGAAACCATTGGTGATGTTTGTTTACAATCCCCAGTTTAATTACTCAGAGTAGCAACAGATCTGAACAATGACACTGTGTTTCCTGAAAGCATTTTTTAGCGTGTGTACAGGCTGACAGAGAAGGTGGGACTGACAGGTGGTTACTTTCTCTTTTTGTCCCTGAGCAATGATGTGCCAGAAGAAGCACTTTTGTGGTGTCATGGGCTTCATGTTGACTGGGAAACATGACCTGGGACATCCCAGGCTCTGGGGGAAGGGAAGTCACTCCTCCTCCAAGTGAAGAGGGAGCGAAGGGAAACTACCCAAGCCAACATCAGCAGAGAGAAGGAAACAAGGTGGATTTTCCCACAGCTGGCTGAGTCAAACCCTCTAGAAAAGATGAATATTTAAACTGTATTTCTGTTTTTTAATGGCCTTAAAGGCTGATTTCAGGTTAGCAGCCTTGCTTTGCTGAGCACAAATAAAGAAACTGATTTTTTGTTGTGCTCCAAGAGTCTGCCATCCAAGGGAACAATGTGCAAAGGCAGAAGTGACAGAGGGGATGACTTTAACCACGAAGGTAATTTTTCTGCACTTGAGATTTGTCCCTAGAAAACAGTACAAGGTGATCAATTCATATTTGGACTTGGAGCACCCCAAAATTCTAAGCTTTTGGATTAGTGGGGGGTTTTTATTTGGTACCCTATATTGCTAAGGAGACTTAATCAAGTGTGGGACTGCCAGGGATCACAAAGTACAAGTACAGTATGTAGATGAGACCATTAGCATAAGAAAAACAATCCTTTCCTCTGAAACAAGAAATCCACAAAGAAATCTGAGAGGTCTTTAAACCAGCAGTGAACCTTTTAGCTGCCTATTATCTGAACACTGTTAAGTGTTGAGTTCCAACACATCTACCAGTTCCAAAACACGCAATGAGTGGACAGACAGAATAAGACTTTCAACCTGTCAGACCCCCTGAAACACAAAGTTTCTCATAGAAACTGTGGCACATCAGCAGCCTGCAGTGCTCCAACCCTGGACAACAGTGAGTCCAACCACAAGACACAAAGCTGCAGGACATATGACTCCTGAGGCCCCACTGCTCACCGAGCAGGCTGATGCTGCGTGTTCCGGACTTCCTTTCTGTCTGCTGCCACCCCCTGCACTCAGAGCCCTTGATGTGGGGTGGTGCACATAGGAAGAGCTGCCCGAGGCCACAGTGGATGTGATCCCCACATGCCTGTGGGGTGATAAGCAGAGGCACAGCAGAGTGTCAGGAAGAATGGGTTTGTGGTTATGTGGCTCACCCACGGCCAAGAAAATCAGTCTCCACCGTAACATTTTTGCTTTGGTGGAAGCAAGACCTTTCATGTGGCTGTGAGGCTCCAAGAGCAGAGGCAGCTTGGTGTTGTGCTGGTGGTAGCTGGATAGCTGGGATCCATGGGCATCCAGACAGGAACATGGACAGAGGACAGTGACAATTTGATCACTGTTTTAGAGCCTGGTTAGACAAAAAAGGATGGATTATGCAAAGTTAGAACAAAGCTGGAAAACATTTAGGGAGGTTTAGTAACAGTGGGTCAAAGGTGTCCATCTCAGAAGGGAAAGACTGGAACATATTTTGGTTGTGGACACCATCTCCAGCTACATGGAATCACTGGAGACTCCTTTCCATATCATCCAGTGCAGGAAGAGAAGCCAAGGAAAACCAGACTTGGAAGGCAGAGAACAGCCCAGATCATGAGTCTTGTGGGGCTAAATATGTGCAGGTGGGAGGACACTCACCAAACTGAACCCAGGTTTTCCTGCTGTAGAGAGGTTGGGAGAAAGGTTCAACCAATGCCTGAAGAGACAGGTGGAATTTTCATGGCCCACCCAACCAGAAAGGACCTATCTACTTTCATACACAGACCCAGGATCACAAGAAACTATCCATATACAGTCTCTACACTGGTTTAGTCCAGCAGGAATAAGCCTGAAGGCACAGCTGAAGAATGGGGTTGGGGGAGGTGACCTATGGGATGCTGCTTTGGAGTGCTTGACAGGATTAATCCATGATTACCCAAGGTAAAATGTAGGTTGACAAAGTGGTGAGAGCAAATGAAACTGCTGATGCAAAAGAGAACTGGCCAAATGAGAGGTCTATTAAGTACCAGACATAATGTACCCACTTGCCTGTGTTCTATTTTCAGTGTATTTCCTATTTTCAGTATGTGTCTTATATTTCACCCTGGCAAATGACACATACATGTGTCTCCACAGAGCAGAGTTAGGGTAGGAGTGCAGGCTCAGTAACAACTCCTCATCAGTGCCTCAGGTGGGATGTTCCCTGTTCCGGTTTAGAAACATAGAATCATGGAAAGGTTTGGATTGGAAGGGACCTCGATGACCATTTAGCTCCAATTCCTCCAGTCATGGGCAGGGACACATTCCACTAGACCAGGTTGCTGAGTCCCATCCAGCCTGGCCTTGAGCACTTCCAGGGGTGGGGCACCCACAAATTCTCTCGGCAACCTGTGCCAGTTCCTCACCATTCTCACAGTAAAGAATTCCTTCCTAATATCTAATCTAAACCCCCTACCTCCTTTCAGTTTAAAGCCATTACCCTTTATTCTGTCACTTCATACTCTTGTAAAACTTCCCTCTCCAACCCATCTCCAAAGCAGGGTTAAGCTAAATGATTTGAGAGCAGGCTTAGGACAGAAATGTATGAAAACATGGGCAACTTCTTCCTGATGCCAGCACTGGGGCCACTACTCCGTGGTTTTGGGACTAATTAGAAGAACTGACACGAAGGAGAAAGCTCATGATAATAGTGACGTGATGTGAGGATGGCACCACAGTGAGAAAGTCAAATTGCTCCCAGCAGAGATATTTTGTGGGTGGCATGAAAATATTCCTTCTTGCTTTTGTCCATTTTTATTGACAGAACCATCAGCTGGGAATTTTTTTTTTTCAGACCTGGAAATTTTTGTTCAGTTTGTTTAGCTATGATTTATGGTGTAAGTTTAAAAAACTCTGAACCAATAAATACACAGTATTATTGGTTTGGTACAGAAAAAAATCCTTTCTGACAGCACTAAAAGATTTTACCCACTGCAGTTACTGAAGCCCTGAAATACAGCTTTTGGGCTCTGGCTACAAGGGTGGTATGATGCTTGACTCTTTTAGTCCAAAGGAAAGAAATCTCTCAAACTGAGTCAGGGTCTCATGTCCAGTACCTAACAAATGGAGGGGGAATGGGAGAGAGACAGAGCACATTCCACAGCCTGGTGTGTTTAAGGAAAGGGGTATAGCTTTCACTCTCCTGCTGTTAGACAATAATGCGCTGACTGAAAATGTCAAAGCTTCAGTTTAAACAAAATAAGAGACTAGAGGGCCTAGGGCAGAGAATTTAAACACATATTAATTAAGGCTGGTAATACCCTGACATTTGCTGGATTTTTAATAAACTGATTAATATTTCTCCTTCATATTTCCGTGACATGAAATCAGTGCAGCACAATTAATTTCAACAAGTTTTGGTCAAAGGGTGCTGAAGGAAACATGCAGCATCACAGATTTGAATTAGAAGTACTCTCATTCTGAGTGAGTAATGTGGAAACCCATTGCCCTCCACACGACAAAATTGCAGCACATGACCTTGAGAGGAATTTATTTACTTTCAGCAAGTGATTAGCTTAAAGAGTAATAATTACACAAAAAGAAGAAGAAGGCAGAGAGAATAAATTATTACAGTGCCCTCAAGAATGGAATGGAGTGAAAGATCTTGATAGGTGGAAGCACAACACTTATGTGTGTGTTAGCATGAAGTCTCAGCTTTTTGAAAAAATTCAAAAAGAATTTTTTGTGGAAGATGTTGAAGGTTCAGTTGTTATCATAGCAATGAGCACCAGAGTAACATCTCTTTACTAGGTTTTAACTCTTCAGTCTCACTTATGCCAGTGGTTCAGAAGTTACAAGTGCCCAAGCAGAGAGGCAACACTTCCACACAACTTGTCATTCAGCGTCATAGGTTGCTGTAAATGTTTCAAATCTCTCTGGGATAGCTCCTTCCTCTTTTGTTAACTACAACAATATTTCTTTACGTGATGAGAGGATTCAGTCGTA
>VYZP01023176.1:0-13789 GCA_013400635.1 Hypocryptadius cinnamomeus | reverse complement strand
ATTATCTTTTTTCATGTCATTTTTCCCCAGTAAAATGATCACACTGTTTTTTTTTTAATACCAGTTAAAGATTATTCTTAGTTTTTGCATTTAGAATCAGGTAAGTTTTGAAAAGTTAATTAAGAAATAAAACAGATCCAATTAAAACATTACTAACTCTAGATGAAGTTTATCTACACTGACCTGTGTCAGATATCATATAGTCTCTGTAATTATTCTTACACATTTTTAATAGATTAGAAAATTAGAACCCTCTTAGCCTAACACTTTGCCAACAAAACTAACGAACAGAATTAATTATTAATCAACTAATAACCTTTATCAATTAAATAACCTTAACAAGCTATCACAGAAAGGATTTCTACTCTGCTTATAACTCTTAACTGGATGAAGAAAAAGGAGTTACTTGCACTTAGTAAACTTAACCAATGATTCTGATTACATCTTTCACTATTTTTATCTTCATGCCCATATATTTAATTTTTCATATTTCAATTGATGCATTAGAAACAGGAAATTAAATATCAGACATTCTTCAGTTTTCAAGTCTCAGTACATTTCTGAACTCTGAATGAATTAAACATTTAAATGAAAAATCACTGGATAAACTTGACACAAAAAATACATCTCCCACTGACATTTATCAAAAACTGAATTCATTTTTCAGCACACTCACTCATGATTGATTTTAGCAATTCAGCTCATTAAATCTTGGACAACAATAAACACATACAAATACATTTATCATATTTAGAAATAAGTATTTATTTGACAATCTAAAAAAAATGAGAGACACATTAAGCAAAGTTGAAAAACTTCTGATACCTTTTAGTTTTGAAGAGAGGATCTTAAAGAGAAATAAACTATTTCAAATGGACAAGACCTACAACAACCATCTAGTCCAACTGCCTGACCACTTCAGGGCTGACCAGAAGTTAAAATGAAGGCATTTTCCAAATGCATCTTAAGCCCTGACCAACCTGAGGCAGTGACCACCTCTCTGAAAAGCCACTGCAGTTGCTTAAGCTTTATATTGAAGAGCAGATGAACTAAAATTAACAGATTCATTTCCACAAGGAATTCCTGGTAGAAAAACAGGGAAGGAACACCTTGTTCCCATCAAAGAATCACTTACCTCTAACAGCCTCTATCAGCTTGGGTCTGGGAAGTTTAGATTTGGGAGAGGGAGAGTTGAATCTCAGGTAGGGTCCTTTTTTAAGCGTGCTCCGGTGGCCATGGTAAATGGGTTTCCCATAAATTTGAGACAGATAATCCTCACTTTGGACCAGTGCAGTTCCACCTACAGCTCCCTGCTGGACACCAAAAAGGAAAAAAAAAGTAGTTTACAATTCTTCATTTATGTAAATTGGAGCAGGACAGAGCTATCACTTTCATTTGGAATTAGTACACCTGCACACACCATTTTTCATGTCAATACTGAACAGTTTTTTCCCAGAAAGGAACCAACTATTTGGTAACTCACATCTGCCTTCCCTTCTTTGCTCTGCACATTTTCAGAAAAGTAAGTTCTAAACTTCTGTTTCTTTGTGTTATCTTCCACCTGCTTCTGCAATGGCTGAGCTGGAGGTGAAAGCTTTTTTGTCAAGCCTCCTTGGATGTTTTGAGTTTTCTCTTTAGTTTCTTTCTTGGTCTTCACAGCCCTGAGGTTTTGGGTTTTCTTGTTCCACGGGGCTTTTTGATCATATTTCCCTTGTTCTGAATCACATCTCGCCATTTCAGCCTAAACAGAAAACATAAATATAATAAATGGAGATTTTTGTCTTCAAGGCTATCAGCAGAGTGTGTGGATAACTTTGAAGCTCTAAGAAAGGGCCTGTTTTTCATGTTAGCCAGCAAGTGAGACCAGGGGTTTTCATTACACATTACAATTTTAAAACAGAGGTAAATATTTTATTATTTATTTATTTGTTTACCCATTATTATTATGTATTTATTTGTTATATTTATTTTACTATAGCTTACTGCATGCTAGCAATAATAGGCAGCTTTCTCACGTTTTCAAGAGATAAGTAAATCACTTTACTGTGGACATGAAGGAACAAGGCAAGGTGGAAAAACCCAACACAAAAATGTGAACTCATTTTCCCAGCCCTACCTGGATTTCCTCACTGATTGCCTTGATCCACTCATCCACAGTCCTCCGGATACGAATCTCTTCCAGGACATCTCTGAAACAGAAAAAAGAACCATTTTAGGTCAGTGCCTCTCAAATTGCACAGATTTGTTCCTGGGAAAGTAGTCACCTTTAAATGCTCTAAGAGCAGAAGTTCAGAGCACAGACAGTGAGATTTTGCACCTCTACACTCCCCAAAAGACACCAGTCCCAACCCCAAATCGCTTCCTGCAAACCCCTGCAAACCCCACTCCCTGCTGGTAAATACTGACATTATTATAAATATTTTAGGAATAAGAGGCAGCCATGTGTCACCTTCTACTTTGATCACAACTGAAAAAACAAGAGAACAAAAATATTCCAACTTAACAAAAAAGCAGATGACAAATTACTACCTCCTCTAAAAGACAATGAGGGCAGGTAACATGCCTCAAAAAAAACCCCCTTATACATAGAGAATAGCTACCTTCCTCAGGAAAATGCAAGTTTAGATTGTATTTTAATAGAAAATTTCCATTATGATTCAAGCAGGAGTATTTAACACAACTAACAAAGCAAAAGTTCAAAAACCAAAGATCTGTTGTGAGGTGATTAAATTCTGTAAATTTACAGGCTTATGAAACCTCTTCTGCTCTGAATAATTAAATTAGGCTTCAATTTTCTTTTTAATGCAAGTTGGTATGGAAACAGTTAAATGCCCTGGCAGCAGAGCAGTTTGTCCAGCTGATAAAACCTCAGAAATCAGATTTCGGCACCTGACAAAAATCAGTTCACACCACAAGGGCTGAAAAACATCTGAATTTCAAGAATCAAACAATGATTGCTAGAAAAAGTCAATAAATCCTGTTTGCAGGGAAGAACATAAGTTCTTCAATGCTCAGATTTGGAAACATCAATCTCACAAAGCACTGAATTGCAGGGTCTGACCTGTTTGTAGTCAAGGAGTTACTGAAAGCATACATGGCATCTCCATCTTTTGCATGAGTAACAGCTTCCAGATTCTCCTCAAGGACCTTTTTATTGTTTTGCACTCCTCTCAAAATCCTTTCAGCATCTGTCAGTATAGACCTTGGCACTTGGACATTTTGAAGGATGGATGGTTTGCTGACTAGATGATGTTCAGGAGGATCAGGTGCAACAGGAGGATTTTTTGTCTAAAATTGAAACAGAACCTCTAGCTTTTAATCAGAGATTGTAATTTCCTATTAATCTGTTATCACATCAATGCCATCATATAAATCCTGCCCATGTGCACTATCAGCAACTTCAATCACTCAAGAATGTTCATTATGTTGCAAATATATTTAGAGAAGTGAAAGACATCCAAAAGATCTCAAATGGAAAATGATGGGAAGTATGAGAGGCAATGCTGATGAGGCTAATAAGCATGTGAAAAGATGGCAATTAGATACATGAAGTATCACAAGCAGATCTCTCCATGTAACAGTAATTAAATATAATTAAGAGCCTAATAAAAGCCCAAGTCCTCTAAATATATGCACTTGTTTGGCATCAATCTACCCCCAAGAAACACCAAGCAATACTTGTAAGTTTTAACAAGATAAATCCCTCAGCAGCCCCTTGATCCTCTTTTACTCATTTTCACTTTTCAGAAGGAACAATGAAACCTCTCACTTTGCAGAACCCTTTTACAGAGATAAAAATCGAGCATAAATTAGCTGCTAAATACAAAAGAAAGGGACAAAAACACAGGAAACAAGTTCTCACATTCATTCTCACACTCCTGAGGAAAAACCCAGGGGCCCATGAAAACTTCATCAAACAGTAAAAATATTTCAAAGTGATAAATGTACATTAAAAAAACACCTCAAACCAAAACCAAAATGCCCAGACTGTGAAAACATCAACTGAACACACAGAAAAGAGAAAATCTCACAGATCACAACTTAGTTTTGGCTTTAAGAGTACTCTTTCTTCAAATCAGAATTAAACAAAAGTTTATATTCAAGCAGATGTACTGCCACAATGCCATAACAAAATAGGAATCAACACTCTGATCCCATGACCTTGGTTTTGGCCTGGTGAGGAAAAGACAATATACCAAATTATTTATCAATTTTATATAGGCTTTCATTCTTAAATGAAACTTTTTGATAAATATGAACTCAGTAAGACAGGTAAAATCTGTGAGGAAAGGTAAGAAATACAGATACATGATCAATTGCAAAATTATGTAGACCCAATGGGATCCAGATCATGAAATGGTAATTGGATCTGTTAAATATGTAAAAAATGCTGGTAGCAGCAGCCCACACTGTGCCAATCTGACACAGCAGCTTCCTGCCTGACATTATCCCCTCAAGGGATTTCCTAGGACTGAGCCAGACAGGAGAAATGTGATCTGTACAAGAGCAATCCTTTAACAAACATCCAGGTGTGCCACAGGTAGGCAGTGATATTTCACTGCAAACACACTCAAAACTGCTTCAGCATTAGAGCATTTCATAGAAAGACCAAAAACCCACAAAAGACACATAAAAATGTCAAGGTATACCTTAATAAGATCAGTCATGTCAGATTTCCATGAACTTGCTTCCTGCAAAGACAGAAGAAGAGCTACTGAAACTTTAAGGTAAAATCCATAAGAGACACTGGATCAGTTTCCCTGGCCACAATGAATTCCTTGGGTTAGAGCACCACCTTCTGTCCTCAGCTAAATCACACCTCTGCTTTATGACAGAGCTGGCTTATCATTTACCCAAAAATGTATCATTTGATCACTCTACAAACCTCTCAGTGATGAGGAGTCAGTTGCTAAGTGTTTAATTGACCCAACTCTCTATTTGCTAAGTCATTACATCTCTGTCTTCTATTGACCTTTTCATAAGAGATTTTACATAATTTCTGTAACTGTGTCTTTCTCCCATTCCTTATCTCATCTCATCTTGTTCTGTTGTAACAAGGTATGTTACTTATTTAATTTTTTAGCAACAGCAGTAAGAAAATATTTGCAACCTCAGTGGCATGTGTTTCCATTCCTAGTAAGAATAGCTAAATGTAAAATCCAAAGTGTTACAAAATCCATAAAAAATACATCAGCTATGCTATAACAGATCACAGATGAAGTTGCATTTTCTACAGATATAGCAAGAAAAAACAGGTAATAATACAAAAGATTTTTTAGGGAAACATGCAAGTTGAAACTTCCAACCACAGAAATGAACCAGCAGAATCAAAGTTACTACATTTCAAGCCAATTCACAGAGGTGAATATTCACTTTTTTCCTTCCTTCTCACTGTGTATATTGACAAGGACAGAAAGGACTACAGCAGACAGGTGGAGCCAGGAATGGCACCAGGTTAAGAGATAAAAGCCTCAGTTGTGAAAAGCTCCATGTTGCCAGCACAGAAGCAGATCTTGCACCCCCAAAGGTACAAAATCACTAGCACAAGAAACAGCACAAGGATTCTATGCCAGGCAATTCCTTGGAAACAGCACTCAACACAAAAAAAAGTGGCAAAATGAGAAAGGAAATGCTTAAATCAGCCCTAAAGCTGACTGGAGATAAATGGAACACTGTTCTTTTCCAAAAGGGAAAATTACATCAGCTCTGTAGCTCTGCAGAGAACAGGCACTGAAAATATCCAGAACCTTAAAACAAACAAATAAACTAACTTATTTTTTTCTCTTTCTGTCCTTCCCTCTCTCTCACCTATTTTAAGTCTGGGACAATGGCAGGCAGAATCCATTGCACACCCAGAGCATCATTCAGGCTCAAAGCTCTTCCCCACACAGACTCCAACATTTCAATTAATTGTAAACAGATGTGGATCTTTGTACAGGTGTACAAGCAAGAGCAACACTTTTACTGAGATCAGACCTCTATGTTTTTCTCCACATTTTTATTCCCCTTCTTCAAACCCCTGCTCACTGTGATTAGATTGACTTTACCTGCAGAATGTTGTGCATTTCTCTTCTCAGCTTGCCAAGATCTTGAAGTAAATGATCTGCTTTTTGCACTGTTTTCTCAATTGAATTGTAGCTTTCAAAAGAGGGAATTAAGTCCAATGCAGGCAAAGCATTGTGTCTGAGGGGAGAAACACTCCTGGTTACACTTCTCATGGCTCCTGAGGTGGCCCAAGAAAGGATTCAACTGTGAAACCAAGCAGGAATTTACAGTGCAAGTACCAAACTTTCAGATAAACTGGAACTTGCTTTGGCATCTGAAGTTACAGAGAGGTTATTCAGAGGGCTATTATTACAGAGGGTTTTCTGTTTACCACTTAACACCTTCAGCCCAATCCTTTTATTTTCAATAGTGAAATTACATCTAATAGAGCAACACTTAGACTTTGGATATCTTTCCACTTGAAGCAATTAACATTTTTGTGCACACTGTTCTAAATTAGACAGCACATATGAGAAGTTTCTCACTGTATTAGTGAAATTATAACTTTACATTATTGCCTGGGGAAAATATGCTTCAGACTGTACGGTTAAGAACATTTTTTCACCCATTTTAAAGCTTAAGAATTGTTAGGTGGATGCTGCTCCTGCAAAACACTCCAAATGCTACTTGCTGACCTCTGAGGAAGGTGTTGTGAGCCCCCCTTAGCAACAAATCTTCATCTGCCTGCAGTTCAACAGGAACCACAGAATCCTGGAATATTAGAGCTGGAAGGGACCCACAAGGATCAGAGTCCATCTCCTGGCCCACACAGACACCCCAACAATGTCACCCTGTCCCTGAGAGCGTTGTCCCAGCTCTGAATTCTGTCAAGCCTGGGGCTGTGCCCATTCCCTGGGGAGCCTGGGCAGTGCCCAGCACCCTGGGTGGGGGAAGAACCTTTCCCTGATATCCAACCTAAACCTGCCCTGGCACAGCTCCAGCCATTCCCTCAGGTCCTGCCAAAAGTAATGCAAAAACCAGAAATACTCCAGCACAGCTGTGCCAGACTGCAGGACCACACAGTGACTCTGTTACACCAGCAGTGTCTAATGCACCTCTCTCAATTTCACTGAAACAGAAACTTCTCCTCAGTTTTGGACTGTTGTGTTTATCCACCTGTCTCTCTCAGCATGCCAGCTCCTTTCATTGCTGTTTAATGCTGTCTTCTTGGAATATTCAATTTGCTTTAGTGGTGTTTCTTGAGAATTCAAAACGTGTTCCAGACCTTTCCCTTCACCTACAATGAAGTGAAATGAAACAGAAAAAAAGAAAGTTAAGTTAGTTCAATATATTTAGTATTTCTTTTCCTTTCCAAGGATTTCACTATTATATAATACTCACCAAGGAGAGTAAAAGATTTTTAAATTTAAATATATAGACCTATTTCAGATAAGGCAAGTCACTTAGAACCACTCACACTAATCTGTCTTTCTGAGATTGCTTTAAATTAGCAAAGTTACATGGAACTGGGATGGCAATGAACTGAGTCATTCAGAACAAATCTGTGACATTATGGACAGCATGCTTCTTCTTTTGTCTTGTTTCATTTATTACTGAGTAAATATCTTGTTTCATTTATTCCTGGACCCACTGAACAATAGGAATACCTGACAGCTTTGTAACAGAGACAGAACCTGATCAAAAGCAGTAAAAGAAAATTATTTTACATTTGCTTTACATCTGCTGCTTTCAATATAATAGTCCAGAGACCTTGTGGACCCATGAAAAAATAAAATAAAAATTAAATTTAACCAATAATAATGACAAAGTTACTGAGTAGCTCTGAAGTTTTACATTATTCTGTCTAATCTTCCTGAAACTTGACTTTGAAAAAATATTTCAGTGAGCAGTCCTGCTGAAACTCTATAGATTAAATCAGCACTGTCTTTAAGTCTTTAGTTACTTATGAGTGACTTATACACAAAACTAACCCTTCCCAAATGTAGATTCCAAATATTCTCAATGTATGCATTTAAGTGCCAGCAACCCAAGGGGAAAGGTCAGAAAAGGTGAGGAATACACAAAGTAACCACCAGGCCATACTAATTAGGCCAGTGGAGAACAATACCTTCTCTTGTAGGTTTGGGAATATTTTCTTTTTCTACTGCAGAGTTTTCTTTCTCTGAGATTTTCCCATTTTTGGGTACAGGTTCTGGAGCATATCTTCGAGGAACTGGTGTCTTTAGAGGAGATTTTTGTGCATGACCTCCATGACTTGGAAAATTGCTTGAATATGCTTCAGGGAACACTAAAAAAAAAATAAAGTTATTTAAATGTTGATAATTTTCTTCAAAGGAAATTATATCATAGAATCACAGAGTGGTTTGGGTTGGAAGGAACTTTAGAGATCACCCAGTTCCACCCCCTGCCATGGCAGGGACACCTTCCACCATCCCAGGCTGCTCCAAGCCCTGTCCAACCTGGCCTGGAACACTGCCAGGGATCCAGGGGCAGCCACAGCTCCTGTGGGCACCCTGTGCCAGGGCCTCACCACCCTCACAAGAATTTCTTCCTGGCATCTAATCTAAACCTACATTCCTTCAGTTTGGAGCCATTCCCCCTTGTCCTATCACTACCTGCCCTTGCAGACTCTAGGGAAAAAAACAATCTAGGAAAAAATCCCATGCCAGGTCTATAAATTCTGCACAAAAATGCAAAGAATTACTGCACTAGATAAGTAAACAGGAAGAAAATTTCACAGTTCTGACTGCTACCATAAGGGGATTAAAAAAACCCCAAAACCCCACTGTAGTCCATCACAGGCTTCCACACAGATTATGTCTCAATAAGATTATTTTAAATTCATGCCCCTCCTGGTGCAGACTTCAGTAAATCAAAAGTCTCACTTTAATTTAAACTGGAAGATACTGGAACATCTTCAGAATGTCACAAAAATTAGAAAGAGCATTGGGCAATAAAACAAATTACACAGAAGAAATATTTACTACTCATTACTTTGTGATACACAATACAACATTAATAGACACAAAATCAATGCAAAACTAACAGTGAAAATAAGAATTTGTCTCCACCTTGGGCAGGTGCAGCACTGGCAGGGAATAAACCCCTGTGAGATGAAGGTGCTTCATTAGTGAGTGATCTCTGCTCTGGCTTCTCCCAGTGCCCTGCCAGGGGCCCAGGGGCAGGCACAGGACCCTGCTGCAGGCCACGGGTGTTCACTGCAGAGCTGATGAGATGGGACTGGGAGACAAAAGTACAGAGGATTTCTGGTCATTGAATCACAGAATTGCTAAGGTTGAAAAGACCTTTAAGATTACCAAGTCCAACTCTTCTCCCAGCACCACCATGTTCCCCACCAAACCAAGTCCTCCAGGGCCACATCCATGATTTCTGAACAGTTCCAGGGATGGTGACTCCACCACTGCCCTGTGCATGTTCCAATGCCTGACCACTCCTCAGTGAACAATCTTCCCTAATACCCAACCAAAACCTGAATTTCCCCTAATACTCAACCCTGGTGCAGCTTGAGGCCATTTCCCCTTGTCCTTGCTCCCTGGGAGCAGAGCCTGACCAGCACCAGCCCCACTCTCCTGGCAGGAGTTGTGCAGAGCCAGAAGGTCTCTCCTCAGCCTCCTTTTCTCCAGGCTGAGCCTCCCCAGCTCCCTCAGTCATTCCTGGGGCTCCAGACCCTTCCCCAGCTCCATTCCCTTCTCTGTACATGTTCCAGCCCCTCAGTGTCTTTCTCATTGTTGAATGTTTTCACTTTGATCCACTTCCACTGAACTTTCTTTCTTTCTAATACTAAGAAACAACCCAAATTATTATAACATTAACACTGAAATTATTAACCTGAATATTCATTTGTTGCTCCTGTAGCTTTTCCAGGTGCTGAATCCTTTGCACCATGAAGGCATTCATTTGTTTTTCAAGCTCACTGGCTCTCTGCTGGTAGTGGGGTTCCTCATGTTGAGCCTTCATATTTTTTTGCTGTTCAGACACCCGTTGCAGCTGCCTGTCTGTCTCCTGGAGTTTCTGAAGCAGTTCTGAAACTGAGTTCACTTTTGCTTCCAAGTCATTTTGAACCTGCAAGAAATAATTTAAAAAAAAAAAAAGGGAAGGGGGAAAAAACCCCATTATTTTAGATGTGTGAGCATCAAAAGAACAAAACATCAAAACATCCTTCACAAAATCCTGGATTTGCATCCCAAAAGAAACAAAATTCTATTTAGCCTTAAACTTTCCGTGGTTTAGTAATATTGTGGATTTCTAAATAGATAAATCAAATGTTCTCTGTCTTCTGCTCTTTTAGTTAATCCAAATTAGTTCCCTCTGGTATATTGGTCAGCAAGTGTGAGACGACAAACACACAAAGCAGTGAGCAGACACATCCAGGCTTTCTGGAGCTACCATCAACAGTTTCAGGCTTGTCTGGAACATTTACTATCTTAAGAGGACAAAGAACTGCTACTCCCACTGACCTTGAGAAGTGGGGCTGTGCTGGCAATGGCAGCAGCAGTGGCTGCTGCAATGGTTGTTGCAGACTCAACTTCCCTGGCTGCTGACCTGGTGTCACTCCCAGCACCTTCCCTTTTTTCTGTGAAGGCATTTCCCAAGAGCTGCACCTTCACCTCCTTATGAACAGGAATAACCTGAGTTCTAGAAAAATAAAAAAGTGCCTGTAAACAGCATTTTCTCCATATCTCCTCCAAGCAAATATTTCCCACATACAGCATTGATATCACTGTACAAGCATTTCTCCTGGAAGTTTTGGCACAAGATACTCCAGGGAATGAAATTAATTGAAAACACTTTCATACACAGAAAAACACTGACAGAGAACAGTAAAAAAACACTTCTTCCTTAGCAGGTATGCATTTTTTGCAAAAAAATGAAGTGGTACAGTTGTACAGAAACAGAACAGCTCAGACACCAACAACAATTCACACTCACTTTTGCATTAATACTGCTCTCAGAGCCTCCTTCTGGCCAGTAGCATACTGGGAAATAAAAACATCATCTGTGGGGAAGGACAAACATCCTTTGTTGAGATAATTGGCACAAAATGTCTCTTTCACAGGTAGAGACAAAGTACAACACATTTAATTTTGCTGTGAAGAATCTGTTGCCTGCAGGAACCACATCATCTATTGCAATAACAAATTGTTTCTTTTCAGTAAGTAGAAAATTTAAATAATGGTAAGAGTAAAAGCAGGCTTCATTTACCACAATTTTTATAGCACTGAATGCTGGTATCAATGAAGTCCAATAAAGCTGAGTAAAGTCTCAATGGTAACTTGAGCTCACACAACTCAGTCAATAAAATGCTGCAAATTCTGACTTGAAAAAACATTAATTAGGAAAACCCCAGAAAGAGTATTTCCCAACCATCATCATAAATTACAACAAATTTTCTCAATAGGTGCAAATGATGCTAAAAGCATTGCAGGCTCTCCCTCACCCACTGTTTGCTGGGCAGAGGAAGCAAATGCTGGTAAGTCAAGTAGCTGCTGCCTGTGAGTGTAAAATTACTGATTTTTGGTCTTAACTAGGGTATTGATTTGTATTTTTTCTCCTTTACACAGTTCCAGATATCCAAGAAACCTGCATAAGTGTGTTTTCTTCAAAAAGCTTTCACTTCCCTAAATCTGATTGAAATGGGCAGATTCAGGAATTAAAAGAAAAGACACTGACATTGTGATTTCCTAGGATTCTTGAGGATTAGAAATACACTTTTTTGGTACAGGCTGCTTGAAGAAAAATATGTCTTTGTAGTACAATAATTCACAAGAGGAAAATGGAGCAAAACAAGCCCCTTCCCCAAACTGTCTATTCAGAGACATGAATATTTGGTTAACAAAAGGAATCTCAACACTGGCACACTGGCAGAAGTCCCACTCAGTTAATTAAAAAAATGTAATGCCAGCAATAATGAGATAAAATTTGCAAAATTAAAGAATGTTTGTTACAATTATCATCTTTTTATCAAAGCAAGCTTTGAATATTTTCACTCAGAAGTTTCTATAACGAAAAAAAAAACCAAACTAAAAGCTCCCTTTCCTTTCATTAATCAGTCTCTTCACAAAAAAAGGGTGATTGGTGTGTTTTACCTTCAGGTCCTCTGCTATTTTCCAGCAGCACCAAAGGATGATCTTGTGCTGCAGCTTCTTTAGGAGGATCCTTCAGAACAAGAACAGAAAAAGCAGAGATCAAAGCCTCTGTAGCCAAAATTTTAGAGGCAGATGGAATTGCTGAGCACACAAATGGAACCATTTGCAGACAGGAACACAAAGGTCTTGGCACAAAACATGTGAAGACCTCTGCCACAGAAGGGTCTGGACATTGCTGGCAAGAACTCCCATGGCATTTTAGGGACTGAAACTCCACAAACACAATTCAAATCAAAACCATATATTCTAAGTGCTAAGTAAGATTATTCACCTCATTTGTGGCCAAAGAAGCAGTAGTGAAACTGTACCTGCTGAAGTTTGGAGAAGTTGCTCATCTTGGACAGTTCAGGATTGCTCACACACAGAGAATGAAGCACTCAGTGTTAAATAAAGCCCCTCCAAAAGCACCAGCAATAACACCACACTAGCAGCAGCTCAAAGAGAAAAAGCAGCTGCACAGCTGTGGTGCAGAGGCTGAGACAAAATCTTGGGCTGCTTTTAGAGGAGCTACAGTTTTTTGAGGAAAGCAGTGTTCTCTTAGCTCAGGATTGCAGGAAAGAGCAGCAGCTTTTCTTACCATTTGGGATAAAAACATGGGCTCGGAATTTTCAACTGGAAGCAGACATTCTGGATATGCTTTGGAGCTTAGGACTCCTAAAATAAAAGCAGTTTTACTGTAGTCAGAATAATTTGTGGTGCATTTTCTGTACAGCTCCACATTTCCCTCATCTCTGAATGCCTAAACATCATGACCCTCATAACACAAATGAGCACAGAGATTGAGCTGAAGCTTAAAAACATCAATGAATTCTGTGAGTCTGAATGAGAAATTCGACTTACAGCATGGGGAAACCTCTGAAAAACATAACATTACTAAATAACTGATGCCTTGTAAAAGCTGACCTAGAACAGAGACTAAATGGAGCTAAAGAATAAAGCAGAGATTTATTCAGAGGCCTCAGTGGATCCACCTTGGGCAGCACAAGAGCCCAGCCAGGGCTGCACCCAAGATGAACCAAAATGGTCCCAAAAATGAACAACTGGTCACGGGGTCTCACATTTTTATAGGTTTTGGTCCATTTGCATATTGGAGTTCATTGTCCAATTCCAGCTTTAGCCCNCACCGGCACCGGCACCGGCACCTTCCTGCCGCGGCCGCCGGCCGGGGGCTGCTCCCTGCGGGCCGCCGTGGAGCGGACCAGCACCTCGGCCGCCGTCAGGCTGCCCAGCGAGTCCCGGCTGCCGCCCGAGCCGCTCTCCGCCTCCATGGGGGAGCCTCAGGGCTGCGGCCAGCGCCGCCTTCTCAAAGCAGCGCCCGGGCGGGCCGGCCACTGCGGCGGCTGCGGCAGGGGCCCCGGCTGCCGTCCTNATCCCGCGGTCCCGGCCCCGTGCCCGCTGTGCCGGCCCCGATCCCGCTGTGCCGGCCCCGATCCCGCTGTGCCGGCCCCGATCCCGCTGTGCCGGCCCCGATCCCGCTATCCCATCTCCGTTCCCGCTGTCCCGGCTCCGTTCCCGCTGTCCCGGCCCCGATCCCGGCCCCGATCCCGCTGTCCCAGCCCGGATCCCGCTGTCCTAGCCCCGATCTCGCTGTCCCGTTCCCGTTCCCGCTGTCCCGT
>VYZP01023174.1:27854-39921 GCA_013400635.1 Hypocryptadius cinnamomeus | reverse complement strand
CCGCTGCCGGGCCGCCCGCACAGCACCACCAGCGGCATCGCCCCGCCAGCGACGCCCGACCCGGACGTGGAGCGACTGCTTCCGCCGGGCACACACACCCACAGCTCGGCCGGCCCCGCGGAGCGCCCGGGCGGCTCCTCCTCCCCGCGGGCGCAGGGAGTCGCCGCGCCCCAGCGCGGCTCTGGCATCGCGACACCGCCCTCGTCTTTTAACGAGACCCCCGCTTAAAAACGCCATCGCAGCAGTTGTTGGAACGAAGGGGCTGCGCCCTCGCCCTCAGGGAACTTAAAACCGAGAAGTTCCCAGCATCCCATGACATTGCGCAGTTTACAGAATTGAAATCGAAGGTTTGAAACTTCCTAGACCGCCGGCTCTGGTGCATCTCACTTGATGCATCCCAGATAATTTTGTGTAATTTTTCATCTCCTGATTTATGGTCAGACTTAGAAAAAAAAAAGTACTTTTTAAGTTTATATTTTTTTTGCTATTAGTGGTTTCTCCCAGTCCTTCACTTCAATAACGCTCAAATTCTGCCGCACTCAAATCAGCGAGCAGATCTGTGCATCAGCAGTAAAAGGAGAGTGTGGTTCACACCCATCCCATCCCTTGCTGCAGGGTCTTTTTGAGCAGGAACACTAATCCTGCCTAAACCTGAGAGCTCCGACCTTGCCATCCCTCCCACCCTCTTCTGTCTCATTTTAAAGCTTCTTCTGCTGCTGCTACAATTATAACTGTAAAAACTGAAATAATCTACTTTTTTTTTTTTCCCTTTTTTTCCCCCAAAATGCCAAAGTATCAAGTTATAAAAACTTGTAAGACTTCTGAAGTGTACCATCTGGGTTAATTCAATGTCTGCACTGGAGTGTAGAACTTGCCAGATGGATCAGTTTGAGAGCAGAGCTAAATTAAACAGCAAACCTGGAAGGCATGAGTAATTTCTGCTCATGTCAGCATTGTCAGATCTAGGTTATAAAGTTAAAATGCAAGTAGAATTTATAAGCATGCCATTCTCCTTCTTGGATTTTACCAAGAAGCAGAAGAAACTCTGAGGAAAAAAAAAAAGTCAAGACGTCATTTTTCACAGAGACATTGTTCTTTTTAGAATTTTAGCTTAACCCAAACCAGGTTCTGTCAGTTCACTACAGTTTGAAACTTCCAGATTTTTGCTGCAGATGGAAACCAAATACCTCATGCTGAGGCCTCATCTATAGAGGCACCAGGAATTTTAGGGAAGCTCTTAGCACTGCTGAGTTTAAGGGCACTGAGCACCACTTACACTTGCATTTGTGTATTTGAGAACCATATCTTTCTTTATTGTGATAAATAATTATTTTCTTATTTCAAGGGCATACTAGGGCTTCAATCATTTAATTAGACTGCAGTGATTAAACCTAAGTGGTGCCTTAGCAATATTAACAAAATTCTGCATTTTCTCTCCAATAACCTGTAGGGATCTGAAGAGTCTCCTAAACCACATTTTTGTTAATAGAGACTCTTTTCTGGTTAAATTTAGGGATGAAATAGAACCATTATGAATGCTTCTGAAGACACATTTCTGTATTTAAAACTAACAAACATACCTGGCTGCTGCCTCTTTCTTCCCATCTTCCAGTGTTCTCCAATGAATATGATCTCCAAAACCTACCAGAGAGAAGGGTTTATAAATGCTGCATAATTTAACATGTCAGCTAACAGAGGAAAACAGCCCAACCCTCCAGGGTATTTTCAACTCATTTTATATTCTTTCTTTAAAGACAACTATTGCCCCACTTCTGGAAGTACTTACAGTATGAGGAATCCCATTGAAATTAATTAACAAAAACATACCATGCTCATGAATATTTCTATATATGTATGTATATGACACTAAAATCCCCCAAACAGATATTAAAATTGAAGTTCCTTCTGATTATTCTCTGTTCTTTTTCAGTCTGTAAACATTTATTATCTGATGAATGACAAATTAAACATATCAGCATTTGGCTTCCTAAATCCCACTGAAGAGGAACTAAAATGAAACTTAAAAATTTCAAGGCCAACATATGATCATTAATTGCTCTAAAGCCATTATGCTAAGTATTCCTGCTGATGATAATATCATGGAAGAGCAAGAAAGAACACCATTATACAGATTTCTGAGTGTTACAGTGACTGAATGATGCAGGAAATATTTTATCTGGCATCCAGATAACAAGTCTTGTTATGTCAATTGACTTAAGAGTGAGTCACTGTATGTTTAACAGCTGCAAAGCAGTGACTGCCAGGGTTGGGTTTTTTCAGTAGCCAACACAGCACATGGCCAAAAGCCACCTGGAGAGCTTAGATGAAGGACATCCAGGAGCTCTACAAAGAGGAACTCTCTTGGAACACCACCTCAGAGGTCTTGGTTCCAGTAATTAATAATTACTGTGCTGGATGGCCAAACATGAGCCTTGGTTTTCCCCTTCCCATCCCTAAGGGTTCGGATTAGTCAGGAACCCGCCCAAGGTACTGAGGGGAGCGGATTTTGGGAGCTACACAGAGATCAGGAGCCACAGACTGCCCCGTGCAGACACAGGGAAAGTGGACATTGTCTCCAGTAGACAGCTATGGCAAAGAAGCTGGAGAAAGCCTAAAACAAGGCAAGTCTTCGGGACACCTCCGTTCGGGAGGCGAGGACACTGGCACGGTGTTTGTGTTACCTGATCCTCTCTGCTGATATGAGCAACTGTGGCCACAAGTGATGCAACACATCAAACAGATGAGCTCACAGCAGGGTGGGGATGCCTCGTCCCTGTCCCCTCACACCCACACAGCAAGTGCTGAGGCAGCCCCTGACACTGGACTACGTTTGTACGAGCTCAACATCCCAGAGCAAAACCCAGCTGGATTAGCACAAATCACGTTTACCCAGAATATTGACACCTCAGCTACTTCAGTTGAAGGCCAAAATGTTACAATAATAAAAACCTTCTATTGTTCTAGCTGGGAAACACTTTTCAAAAGCTTTTCTATATTTAAAACAAACCCCACTTTGTGGTGAGCTTCAGTGTGTTTTTAAAAGCATCGCCCAACACATTACAGAGTGTATCTTTTGAATGAAAGCCATCTGGGGAATTAAAGGGTGAACGGCTGGCTGGGATCCACACCACAGCTTTGCTTTCATTGATCAAATTGGTTACAACCAGCCTTGAGGAGGAGATTTACCTCTACGGCAAAGCCACTACCTGGGGTGAAGCCCAGGCCCCGGGTGAACCGGGCTATTAGACACGGTAATTAGACAAGGAGCCTGGGCAAGCCAGCAGCGAGGTGAGGAGCGGTCACGAAGGGCAAGGGAAGCCGAGGGCGGAGGGAAGGGCCATTCATCGCCTGCCAGGAGCCCGGCGGAGGCGGGCAGGCACGGGGCACTCGGCACGGGGGGCAGCGCGGGGCTGCTCCCCTCAGAAAGGCTTCAGCCAGAACCCAGCCACAACGGCGGAGACCCCGCAAAGCCCCCCGCACCTCCACAGCCCGAGCTGCCCCCTCTGCCCCCGCCCGGCGGCCCCCGCGGGCTGAGGGGAGCGGACCCGCCCCGAGTGGGGACAGAAGTTGGGGAAAGCCCGAAGAAAGCGTTTGTCTGACCCTTTCCGAGCCCTCCCGCGGCGGAGGCGGCGCAGGCCGCCAGCACCAGGCACAGGCAGAGGACGGAGGCTGCTGCGGGCTGAGCCTTCATGGTGTCGGCGCGGGCAGCGGCGGCACCCGGGTACGGCCCCGAACCTCCGTACAGTACAGGACCCGCTTAGCTGGACTTTTTTTTTTTCTTTTATTTTTTTTTTTTTTAACCCCGTTTTTTAAAGCCCAGGAAGTGATGTGTGGCGGATGTGGGCGGTGCGCCGCCCTGACGGCTCGGCCCGGGGGTGCCGCGGGAGGCGGCCGGCGGGAACGGTGTGGGGGGCTCGGGATGAGCTCAGCTCCTTACAGGGAGCCGGGACCCCCGGGGTAGGAGTCATCGCACCGGGGCCTCAGAGCTCTGGTTACTCCCCCTGGGCAAACCCCAGCGTTATCCCGACGGGAGCAGGCAGCGGTGGGAGGGGGGTGGTTCCGGATTTATTTTTTCCGTCCCAAATAAACCCTTTTGTCACTCGGCTCTCCGGAGTTGCCCAGCTGACGTGAAGGCAAAACCGACCGCAAGCGCAGCGTGGGAGGGAGGGTTCACTAAGGGGGACAGAGCGAGTGGCGGCGCGTTTGGAATCGCCGCGTCCCAGTTTGGGTCACAGGGCACCGCTCCCTGCCCCGAGGAGCGGGTGACTGCTGCTCCCTGGAGACTACAAGTCCCAGGAGGCCTTGCGCGCCATAACCCCTCCTCTATGTAAATGAGGTGGGCGTACCCGCCCGTCTGCGGGCGGGCTGGCGCCGTCACGTGGCGCGGCGCTTCCTTTCTCTGTGCGCCTCTCTTTCCTTCCTCGGCCGCCATCTTGTTCTCGCCGCGTGTTGGCAGCGGGGGCTCCGCCGCGCTCAGGTGAGGGGGCCCGCTCTTCCCGTGTCCCGGTGTCTCCGTGTCCCTGTATCGCCGCGTTCCACTGTCGCCGCCGGCCTGAGGCGGGCGGGGCGCCGCGGCAGCTCGGTCCTATCCCCTTGGGCAGTGCTGGGCCGTTCCCGGAGGAGAGGCCGAGCGAGCGACCCCCTTGTGCGGGGGCTGCCCCGGCTGGCGGGGCCGCGGCTCTCCCGTGGGACCGCGGTTACACGGGTTCCTGAGGGATGAGCCGTGTTCCCCTCCCGCTCCCCGTGCTCTGGGGCTGCCCAGAGAGCCACCCCGAGCCCCTTCTCCCGCCGCCCCGCGGGGTTTCTCCGTGCGCCGATCCCTGCCCGCTCCCGCTCTGCCCCCGGTCGTTCCCGGCACAAAGCACATGCGGAGATTTCCGGGATCCCTGGCGACTGGCTGGGGCACAGCAGCGAAACGCATTCCTTTTGCTGGGAGGCGTGAGGCGTTTTTTCACCCATTATGGACTTTCAAGGCTTTCAGCCTTTAAAGGTCCCACCTAACCCGTGGGAGAAGCACTGGACGAACTTCCCAGTCACTTTATGGGATGAAGAACTACCAGAAGTTCATGTAGTAAATATGTCCATACGTGAACTTCACAGAGTTTGGATCTCACTTATTAGTCATAAGTATCGTAGATTCATTATAAGAATAGTATCCCAGGTAGTTTAGTTATGACTGTGTCCCTGGACCCTCGTGGAGATAAGGCTGTTTTCCCAGACCCAGTTGTGTATGTGCTGGTTTGGGTCTGGTTGGAGCTAGTAATTCAGTTAAATGCTTCCAGCAGTAAACTGGCATCCCGGAAATTAGTACCTCGGCCTGATGCACAATGAAATGTCTGTGGAGTTGCCTCATCGTGGCACAGACGCTTAAGCTGAATGTGGGTCCTTCCAACTGTAGGATTACGATGGATTGCTTAGGTGGTGTGGCTTTAAAGCTCTGGGTTTGTGTATTTGTTGTCTGTTTTGGATGATGTTCTATAAGTTTGAAAAACCCACTGCAGTTGTAAGAGTACTCTTAAAATGGACTGTGACTTTTTTTGTTACTGTTTTGATGTTAAGTTGAACTTGTTTTTGCTCTTTAGACGTAGCACTATGAACCAAGAAAAACTGGCCAAGCTTCAAGCACAGGTCCGAATAGGAGGAAAGGTAAGAAAACTACCAGAAATGCTTTTGAAAGCATAGGCTGAAGTTCATAGAAAGAGAAGACAAACATTATGCTCAGGCTTGACTAATACAGGTTTTGTGTGATCTGGCCTATAGTGCAGCTACCTGAAATGCAAGTTTCTTTCAGTTCACAATGGCTGGATGAGCAGTTTCCAGTGTGCAAGCATTGTTTTAATTCAATGACTTGTTGTGACCTGTGAAAGCTCCAGCTAATCTCACCTGTTGGCTGTTCCAGTTCTGCCTTTATGGTCTTCGTGTTGGGGATTTTCTTCTTTGTGCCTGCTTCAGGCACTGGCTGTGCACTGAGCTGTTTCTTTGAGCTAGTGGGTAGTTAATATGACCAGTAAAAAGGCATGTAGTTTGTTCAGTGTGGGTGTTCATCCCCTGTCATAGGGACGATTGTACAAAAGTTTGCAAAGCAGGAATCCCAAAATTGCTGCCTGTGGAACACTCTGAAAGCATTAATGACTTGGTTGCCAAAGTGGGGCTATTTAAATCACTGTATGTCTGCTTTGTTTTGGAAAAAGTATCTTGAGGGAACTTCGTTATGTATTGCTTAATATTAAGTAGTATTTTTGTAGTCTGGCTTAGTGAAAGGGAAAATAAGCTGCTGTTTGGTATTTCTTTGGGCTTTTATGCTTAAGAAAAAACTTAAAATTGGGAATGAGGGCTAAAGCTGTAGGTAAAGGGAAATAAGTTGAGAGGCAGTTTTGTCTACAGAAATGTCTCATAACTTGAAAGATGTTGCTCAGACTGTGCCTTGGCTTTTGCAATTACTGTTGTGAGATTTTGAGCAGAGCTGACTGTTATCTCTTGACTCTTCCCAGGGAACAGCTCGCAGAAAGAAGAAGGTGGTGCACAGAACAGCTACAGCTGATGACAAAAAACTTCAGAGTTCCCTCAAAAAACTGGCTGTAAATAACATTGCTGGCATTGAAGAGGTATAGTGAAAAAACAGGTGTTTCCTGTTTGAAATTAAATTCACTCTATTGTTTTGGTGGTGGTGTGGTGGGGTTTGCTTTGAGTTTTGACAACAGTTTTATCTTCCAAGCAAAACCATAGAGATCTGGTTATTGAGAGGTAACATTGTTTGATGTATTGTCTCATTGGCATAAATGTATTTGTGCCTGGAGAAGGAAAGGTGAAGATTCTGCTGGCCAGGCAGTGTGTGGTGGAGGTAGTAAGCTCTGTGCTCTGTGTGTGTGCTTGCATTCATTGCAGAATAAAACTTCTCTTCATTCTTGACTTTTGTGAACTTGATTACCTGCTCTGAAGAGAAGAGCAGTAAATGTACATGGACTGTGCAGGCACATCTAGAGCAAGTGTGCTGTGGGTTATGAAGGAAAGAAATTTAGAAACACCTTGAGTAAGAACTTGAGTCTGTATTATCAAAATTAGGACCTTTTACTACACAAAAATTGCTGGAATTGTTTGCAGTAGTTTCAGAAATGTTTTTAAAGCACTGCAGAGACTCCACAGAAGCAGCTTCTGTGTTAATGTAAGTGGGAAGGTGAAGGTTTCAGATGTTCCTTGAATACCTCTAATTTACATGTATTAATAAAACATGTTTTCCATAACATTGTAGGGAGTGACCCTCATACAGGGGAAGAGGAGGAGGTTTCTCCATCGTGAGCTCAGTGGGGCTGTAGTACTTGTACTCCTTGGTTAAAGAAGTGCAGTATTTAATCTGTGATTAATTAATTGAAGCAGGATTGCAAGGTGCATGCAGAAGTCACTATGTGCATTCCTCCCTTCCAAAGGCAAATGCAGATTGGTGTGGTTTGCCTGTAAGTTTTTAGACCTCTGTTACAGATACAGATCAGTTTGTCTGCTTTCTTAAGCTTAATACAAATATGCAGAGCTATATGAACTAAAGAAAGACACGGTTCTTATTCAGAAGAACCCTTATATTCAGGGGTTTTTTTTGAGCACAGGATCTTTATTCAGACACAGGAATTATTGAGGAATTTAAATATCTCAGTGTAGGAAGATGATGCAAAATGTTTCTACCTTCATAGCAAGAGACATAATTGTGGAATGTTTTATTCAAGTGAACGCAGGTTGACCTTGGTAAGCTTCGTGCAGATAGAAAAGTAATGTTGAGTCAAGCATGAGTAACACATTTGTGTCATTTTGAAAGAGGCTCTTAAGTAACTGTGCTTGAAGGCTTTACCATTTCCCCATGGGCAAAGGACAGGACAGTGCTTAGTTTTGCAGGAAAGCAACACACCTGGATTTCCCTTCAAAACATATTTGGAACTCAGCTGTGTGAGAAACTCCTCTGTGTGAGGATTGAGAACTTAGATGTTTTTGCATTTTAGATCTCATCTTTAGTTCTGAATCCCTCTTTTCTCCCTGTAACTTAAAAACATTGCTTAATAATTTTTTTCATGTAAGTTTAATACCACTGTTTTGTTGGATGGGTAGAACTCTCTTCCTATGGTCAGACAATTATTTTTTGCTTAATAGTTCATCCATGCCTAGAAGCAAAAGCTTTTCGGCTTTCTAAAGCAGGCCACTACACTGGCTGTAAGGTAGAATTTGTGGTGATTCAGAAGGCCAGGGAAGGAGAGCAGGGTCACTGTGTGGTGTCCTTAGTCTTAGGAGCCCTTGTGGAATTATTGGGAAGGTATTGGAAGTCTGTTCCAGTGCAGTTGGTGCCTAATCCCCCAGTGCTGCGTGTGCAGCCCTGCCCTGAGCCAGTGTGTCCTGTGCCTTTGCCAGCTGGGAAGAAGCTGGAACATTTTCCTGGTAGGTGGCACCTGTGAAAGGCAATGGCTTAACCTGATGTGGTGAGGTTGGAGCTTTGAATTTAGATGGTGTTAATTCCAGGTGCTTTTATCATGGTTATATTATCCTTTAGGAGGAGTGCTAGTTCTGTAATTTTGATATTTCAAGTCCAGATTTTAGTTATTATGCTCGTGTAAGAAGATGCTACAACACTTATGTAAATGTTATTAATATATTTAAACAGGTGAACATGATAAAAGATGATGGAACAGTTATTCACTTCAACAACCCCAAGGTTCAAGCTTCCCTCTCTGCCAACACTTTTGCAATTACTGGTCATGCAGAGGCTAAACCGATCACAGAAATGCTTCCAGGCATCTTAAGCCAGCTTGGTGCTGACAGCTTAACAAGTCTCAGGAAGTTAGCTGAACAATTCCCAAGACAAGGTAGGTCTTTTTGGAATCATTCATAGCTGACTTAAAGGACATATGAACTACTGAAAGTTTTAACCCAAATTTAACTACAGCATGTGACTTAAATAGTCAGAAGTAGTGTGTGTGTGCTTTTATTTATTTGCTGCTGTTGTGGAAGTAGAGGGTGGGTGAAGAACTTTCTTTTTATCTTTGTTGATCCAAGATTACATAGGCAGGCTGTGATTTAAAAGAAATAGATAAGTCTGGCATGCTGTAATAGCAGGAGTACAGCTGTGTATGGCAGAATGCTTAGGGGAAAGCAAGTTCATGTTTTTCCTCGTAAAAACTCAACCAGTTCTTTTTGTCAGGGAATCTGTTCTGTTTTCTTTGTTCATACAAAACATATTTCTATTGCAGTTGTAGAAGAAGAAATATGTTATTCTGCTCTACAATTCACTTTGGAATCCAACCAAGACTTTAAAAAAAACTAGTTAAAAATCAAAGTTTTAATGGAAAACTAAAAAAAAAAAAACAAATCACAGTTATGCACATGATTCTTTATTTTCTATTGATTTTAAAACCTTGGGAGCATGGGTGGAAGGGTGTATGTGGTATAACTATTACTGTAATTTTACAATTAAAAAATGAAGATTAGGTACAGTTCCAGTTTAGACTGTTATGGCCATTAAGATGACTGTAGTTGGATGTGTTGCAGTTGTCTGTGTTTGGAGTGGAATATACATCACCTGTTCCAATGTTTTCAACAGTTATTCCTTTTAAATCAGTTTTAATTTCTCCAACATTCATGTTCAGAGTTTAAGTGAAAGTAAAGGGTTTGTTTTTCTTCTTTAGTAATGTGTAAAATACAATCTGAAATTTAGAGATGGATCTTCATAAGCATATTTCTGTCATATGATATGTTGGTCACTGGTTGGTGCCATGTTATTGTTGTATTGAAACACGGGACTTCACTTAGAAGATTCAGTCATGCTGGGGGTTTTCTGTATCATTTGTTCTTTCTCAGACTCTTTATGAATACCCCATAGCATCTGAAAATGGCTCTGCTAATGCTTTGCTCTCAGAATATCTCCAAGGAAACCTTTTGGTCATGCTGTTAACACTCAGTACCTGGTCATTTGTGTGTTGTCACTATTGGGGATTGGGGAAGTGCTTGCTTTTTTCACATATATGGTTTTTATTTTGTTGTGTGAGTGTCCCTGATTCTGTATTATGAGAACTCAGCACCAAATTTCTTTTTATAGTGTTGGATAGTAAAGCACCAAAATCTGAAGATATTGATGAAGAAGATGATGATGTCCCAGGTAGGCACATACACACTTTTATGTCCCCTTAAGATATAAATATTTTGATTCATTCATTTAAATGATGTGATCATACTCCTTCCTCACTTGCTAAGGGAGGCTTCTTTTATAGGACAGCATTAAAATACGACTTGGGATTGCAGCTTTTGGAAAAGAGATTACCTTGTGCAACTACCTTAATTATTGAGTGAAACTAGGTTAAAATAGTTTCAGTGAGGTTGAACAGGTGTCTGAATATCCAAACAAGGGGTTTAGAACTGCAAAATGACATAATTGGTGTAGTTATCAGGTTGTTTTCATATCAGGGTCTGGAGTGGGAATTTTTATTTCTGTAGCAGAAGAAAAAGGGCTTGTGTCAGTGTGTGAAAGTAAATATGATAAGTTCTTTCTTTGTCAGCAGATAACTATTTTATCAATAACCACGTTGCACTGTATCCTTTGGGATGGTGTGTTAGCTAAAACAACATACGTGTGGACCAGAGATTCAATTCCTCCTACCTTGGCACTGGTTTATTTCTTTGTGACCTTGCATGAAATTCAATTCTCTAAAATGGCAGGCATTCTTTAAAGAATGCTGATGCTCAAAACTCAACTGCAGCTAGTAGAGCACCTTTGAAAATCAGCTCTTAATCACTTAATGTTAGAATTTTCATTGTTGGAGTGTTTCTGCATTTCTAGTTCTTTGTGTACGTTTAAACAAACAATATTTTCTAAAGCCTTTTGAAATCTGCCCTTAAAGAAGTGGTTTCCCTAAGTGTAGTTAAGTACTACTTAACCTTTCCTGTAACTATATGCATTTTCATTAAACTTACATAGGTAATCTTACTGGGCATTACTGTATTAAATATCTTCATCTTTTTCAGATCTCGTAGAAAATTTTGATGAAGCATCAAAGAATGAAGCTAACTAAAACATTAATAGTTCTGGAAGCTGGCATGGACTAGATTTAAGAAATCAGCTATGTGGTTCCAAAGTTTTAAAGAAACAGAGAACATCATCTGTTAATAGTTCAGTAATATAAATATTTTGTATTTTTATGATGCTGTTTGTTCAGCATTTTCTGTCAGTTGATTTTGCATTTTGCACTTACTCCCAGGATCTACTCTTTTGGTCAAAAAGAAATGTCAGTGCAGTTTGAGGGGTGTGTGTATGTGTGTGGGTGTACGTATAGTGGAGAACAAATTGGAGAACACATATTTAACCATTTACCCTTTTCCTTTGGAAGTAGAAATAAAATGAATCTTCAGCATCATTACTTTGATTATCACCAAATAGTGCACAGAGGGAGTTAAGATTAACATTTTGTCTACGTTGTGTGACCTGAAGGCATTACACCATTAAAACTTGGGGTTAATTTGCTGTAACTATTGTACTTGCAGGTGTGTTTCTCAGTGTACACATTTGTTATCAACCTTGTGTTGATCCCAGGATTTAGGGGAGATGAGCTGTTTTAGCGGCTTGTTTGGTACAGTAACTTTTTAAAAACTTGGTCTCATCAAAGTGTGCTTTTTTTAACCTTTTCCAAATTTTTTTTTCTTTTTTTTTTTTGGTCTCTAAAGTTTTGATACCAGCTGATATTTGACTCCTTTCATGTAGACTTAGCAGTATGTTCTCCTGTTGGTTACTAAAGCATTTCCCAGTCAAAAGAAAAACACCTTGGTTCTCTACTGTTGGGTCACTTCCTAAGCTTGGAGGTCTGGTTGGTAACAGTCCAGTGCACCAGTTTTGCACAGTAACAGGTTTTTGCTTGAATAACTTCAAGCTGTTCTCTTGGCATGACTGCATTTACTAGCAGCTGATGATCCACTCTCATTCTTAGGGCACTAGGAACTAAATGCACTGTGTGAACAATGTTTAGGGTGGGAGGAAAGAGTTGTTGACACTTTGCCTTGCTTCCTGCTGGGCAGTCTGTGCAGTGACTAGCTCTAAAGGGATTTT
>VYZP01023174.1:6845-27827 GCA_013400635.1 Hypocryptadius cinnamomeus | reverse complement strand
CCCCCTCTTTTTTTTTTTTTTTTTTTTTTTTTTGCCTGTAACTTACCTTGGCCTATAACCTACCTCTAGGTTTGGTGTCATCTATGTAGTAGCTTCTTAAAAAACACAAATGCTCCTCAGGCATAAGGAGGACATTGGGGGGTACTGTTGGTACAGTGCAGTATTTATGACCTTTCTTTAAGATGCTTAATGTGAAGCTGTTTTCTCAGAGGCTCTTTCAAGGTTCTTGATGTAATGTGCATTACAGTATAGTTAGGCATCATTGTAACCTCTGTCAAGGGCAGCTGTGGCTTACAAAAGCCACTTTGTTTTTTTTTTCCTCTACATCTGTCACTTAACTATGGCTTAATTGGAACATATCAGCTTTTGGTGTAGGCTCATATGCTAGAGAACTGTAATAGTACAAGCAAACAGTCCATGAGTTCTGGAGACTTCATGAACCCACGGAAGTAGAGCTGTAGTGGTTCGGCAGCTGAACTCCTCGGTTCATTTTCTAGGCTTCGTTCAGTTTTTCCTGTTATATTTTATATACTACGTGGATCTTACTACAAAATAAAATAACAGTACAAAAGAGGAATTGCTCCCTCCTGTGTGTTGTCTGCTCCTCCCACCAGCACTGGCTGAGGAAAGCAGGTGGATGCAGCAGCTGTTTGAGACAGCACTGCATTCTTGGTGTCAGTGACCAAGGAAGACATGGGGCTAGGGAGGGTCCTGTTAGAGCTCTAGGGTTTCACACTCCCTATACTCACTCCTATTTTCTCTGTGCTGTTGAAAAAAAACTTTCATTTGTTGTATGGCTGATCAACTGCAGATGATTTGTTCTGTTTATAAGGAGGAGATGTCTCCACAAATGTGTGCTCAGGCACATGGAATTGCCTTCTGCTGCCTCTGTGAGCCCAGGGAGCAAAGGAAGGACACGCGGCCACAGGTATTTGCAGTGTTCCTCCGTTTGCTTAAGAGGCACAAGTGAAGAACCTTTCCAAGTAGCCACTGTACAGAGTTGATATATGGGACATCCTCTTCCTAAATACTAATCAGATACTGAAAATTCCTGCTTGTTCATTCTGATGTAGGAGGTATGTCAAAAGTAATGTCGTGAGACTAAAAGTAAGCCTTGGAAACAATGATTCCCTCAGTTTATATAGCTGAACTTTCTGATTCCTACAAAATACTGATTTAGTTTTTGCTCTTGAATTTACATGTTAAACCCTCAAATTTTTCCTGTGTTGACAACCAGTAAACCAACTAACTATGCTAGCTTATGTAGTTATATTATCTTCAGTTTTTTTCACTCTCTCTGGAAACAGTCAACCACTTATGATTTGCTGCTGGAAATACTAGAGCTTATCAATCATTAAACTGATTTTAATTAAAAGTAGCCCATAAAGGCTGTTGTGGGAAAAGCTCTTTTTCTTTTGTATTTATTCATGGTATAACACAAACAGTGTTTGTACATGCTGATGAAAATGGTTTTGGGGGAGTATTGGTAAATAAAAACTCCCCTCATAAAGATGAACGCTAAGTTCTTTGCTTGGCTTGAAGCATGGTAACCACCATACTTCTGAAGCCCTTGTGCTTGCTCACTACTTAACTCTGCTGATGTATTAAAGATACTGGTAATGCTACTGACATGTTAAATAACTTAGCAGTGATTGGAAGGTAGGGAGATGGAGCAGGAGGGAAATTGAAACGTCTCCTGGATTGCATGTGAGGTGGTCAAAGCTCCATCAGTGAAAATCAAAGAATCGGCAAGTGTGTGAGACAGCAAACACTGACCTTCCTGCCCTGGCTGCTGGTGCATTTGTGTAGTTCCCTAGTTTATGGCTGGGAAACCTGGGTCTGGCTGGCTTCTCTGAGGCAGGAGAGAAGTCTGTAAAAACCTGCAATTGTTTCATCATTTTCTCTATGAAAGAGAAATGCTTGTGTGTGATGGATGCTGGGGTTACAGCACAGGCAGTGGGACTGGGTACATGGATTTCCCACGCAGAGCCAGAGCACAAAGTGAATTTACAGCTGGGAATGTTTGTAGGGTGGAAAGAGTTAATATAAAAGGGACATTTAATGCACAATACAGACCTTGGATTTTTTATTTTTAGCTTTTGTTATATAGCAATACTTGAAGAGTGCACAGGAATGATAAGGATGAATTTAGAACTGCTGTGGAAATATGTTGATAACTTGCTCATATTTGTCAACTTTCCATGGGAACTAGGAGTTGCTATGATCTCCTTCTGCCAGGATCTTCACAAATAATGTTTTGGATTTGGTGTGTACAAAATGAGCCCTGGAGGTCTTACAGCTGATTTAATTAGTGAGCAGTGGGTTGATTGACCAGTGTACTTGTTAGCAGGAAGGAACTGAGGAAGCCATAAAAGCACAATAAGGCTGTACTATATATGAGATGAATTCATGCCTCTACCGAGGAAGGTCTAGGAAGGGTCCTCCTGAGGTTCCTTGGAATCAGAACCCATGCAGCTCTGGGCAGTAGGAATTTACAGAGGGCTGAGCTAAGTGCCCCTTAGCTGAAGGTGAGTGAGTGAATTCTTCCACTAGCACTGAAGATCAGTCTGCTCATATTATTCAAAGGCAGTACTGGTTTGTTCAACAAAGTGAGTAGTCTTTATTCTGGGGATCCAGATTTCACTAATTAAATGATCCCTGTTTTGTACTTGAGCAAATGAAGTGGTGCAGAAGAGAAGCATATCAGAACAGCAGCCATAGCAGCTTCACAGAAGTGACAGCACAAGTGCAGGGAATGGTTATTTGCCTTTAATTGCTTTCCCATTAAATAATTTTTTTAATCCCTCCCTTTTAAAGACCAGTTTTCAGACACTGAAGAATTTAATGGATTTATCCAGAAACCTGAGGGCTGCAGTATTGGGGATTTGGGGGGCAAGCAAAGACATTATTTCGAAAATTGGTAATCTTGGTATGTTTGGGTGGAAGCTTGGGTTGGTATCTAGAGAAGAGTTATTGGGGCTTTCATTTCACATCCAGCACTGTTACTGGACAAGAAAAAACAGACTTGTACATCTTCCAGGGCCTTGGTTTGCCTTTATTTCAGGAGTACTGCTCTGCCTCCTCTATGTGCTTTGTAAATTAATGAATACCAAACTGGATGTTTCTTGAGAGAGCTACATCTCTGCAATTGGTATAAAAAGCTACTTCTGTGTGATAAACACATAATATTTGGTGGGTTCTCTGTGCTGTTAAACTCCTTCTCACTAAGCAACAGACCCCCAGCTTGCTCAGATGCTCCGATTTTGTCAACTGTTATCTGTTGGAGTCTCACATATTAGCATCTCCTTGAATTTTGCATTGCAGGTAGATTTTTGTAGCTAAGATAAATTAGTTGCCTTCTTGAAGTAAAAGGAGATCAACTGCTCATTTGAGTTCTTGAAGTTGTTTGTGATATTTTTGTTTAAATATGAATGCTAAGGCAAACATAGAAACAAAAAACCTTATTCCAAGGCCTTTTGACCTTTCAGTGCACGTATCCCAGCTGAATAAAAGTAGTTATGCAACCTCATGCACTTTCTTGCAACATCCTTGTTGCAGCTATAGTAACCACTTATGTCAAAAGTAATATTAGAAAGTATTTAATGTATTTTTAGATTCTGTCTAATGCAACTTAGCTGATAAAGAAGAGCCAGTGCTGTGAGACCAGCTCTCTACAGACATTGGGAAGTGTGGCGCAAACAACATTTTGAGAACAGCAGATCTCATTTTGAGGCCATGTGCGAAGCTGGAAATTTCCAAGCAATGCAAATTATTGCCTGGCATAGGTAAGTGAAGATGTAAAATCTCAGCAGATGTCAGCAGGATGCCAGACCTTTGCACACCAAGAGTGAAGTTCCCTGAAAAGCTTTCACTGATCTCTGGCTTTTCTGCTGCCAACAGAGCAAGGCTTCCCCTTCCTTTGCTTTCCCAAACTGATGCCTGAGGTCAGCTGGACCAGCTTGCTCTGAAGCTACAGGAGCCCATCTTGTTGCCTTTGCTTCACCACCTGCCAGTGAGCTTGAAACATTTGGGAGATAAAGGTTAACCCCCTAGGAGGGAGGTGTTTGCAGGCAGGCTGGGTGGGGATGGCCAGCAGCAAAGCAGCCTCAGGTTGGACTGAGCTGGCCTTTGAGCCCTGCTGCTGCTGGGGCTTAGCAAGACACCGTAGGGCAGCTTGTGCTGCTGCTGCCAGAGTCATACAGAGTTTGGGAAGAGGGGAGGATGGGCTATATTGAAGCCTTGGGTGATGATGCTGTCAGCTCCTCTTAGCTTGCAGTTTGTTTCTAAATTTTTTGTTGTGAAATAGAGATTCTGTCCAGTTCACTTTGCCTGCACCATGGGCAGCCCAGCATGCCCTCACTGCCCTCTGCCCCAGCCACCCCACTGCTCCACAGCTGCACAGCCTTCCCAGTGAGCCTGTCCTGCATGTCTCCTTCTAGGTGAACACTGATTTACTGGGGCAAGCTGCTGAAGTTTTGATGTTTCATGCTGCAGGTTCTTGTTCACTGAAAATCAATTTAAAATTTACTGGCCGAGATATTTAATATGGAATTTCCACTTTTGTGACAAGATCTAGTTTCAAATGGTTTCTGACATATGCTGTTGAATTGAAAATAGCCCTAGTTTGCTTACAGCATTGTTATAATCTCCAGGGAGTAACAAAGCAACTAAATTCCCGCTCTGTTAATTTTGAAACCTTCGCTCTATTGCTGGGCTGCTCTGTGACTGACACTTGTAATTAGTGACATTTTGCATGTTTCCGAAAGAATGCAAATACAGCCTAAAATAATTTTTTACTTTGAATAAGGATTTCTTCCCCTCTGTATGTTAAGTTTCCCACAACCTGCTTCCACAGTTTAACTGAAAGACATTGGGTTTTCTCACGATCTCCTGATAGATATTTGGGCAGTTTGCTGAGGTTCCTTCTATTTTGACACAAAAGTGATGTCAGTCTTCTGAAAAACAGGGGATGTGTTATTTTCTAGTCTTTACTATATCACCTTTCAGCAGCATGATTTCAGTGTTGTTGTAAATTATTAACTTTTGAACAGAGGGATATTATTGCCTCTAACTCTTCTCCTGCCCGCCCTTTGAGTTACAGGGTTGCTTTCATTGGCAGTGTGCACTGAGAAATCATGTTGGCCACTTGCAGCCCTGAAATTGTAATAGTTTATCCCATTACACAGTGATTTTTCCAGCTCAGTTCTCCTGAGAACCTTGAAATAGGTTTTCCATAAAAATATTCCAGACACTCTTTTTTCTTTTAAAGGCTGTAGTCAGATTTGAAGGGATAATCTGGCTATTGTTTCTAGTGGAATACATGTTCTATCCTGATGATTTTGTAAATTATAGGAGATTTTTATAGTGCAGTCTGGGTCGCTGAGAACCTGGTGAGTTCTTTGAACAAGCTTGCTTGTTCTTTGGCTACAAGCAGACAAACATCATTAGCATCTTAACTGATGGAAACTCTTCCATGAAAAATGCACACAGTCTTACTGGTTTTAATCTGCACAAGCACTTCATGGATTTTTAGTAAACTGTAATAATAGGTGTCTTATACCTCCATTTCCTCAATGGCTCACCGTAGCATCATCAGGAATGTACACTCATTGTGTTTGCCTTTGTGTGACTGCAGTTCTGTCATCTTCCTTTCTCTATAGCTGTTGTGGTATTGTCTGAGAAACAGGACTACTGAATTTGACTGCCATCACAGTGTGCTGATACTTTCAAACTGCTCAGGTGCTCATGTTCATTATGGTTCAGGATGGCCAGTATTTGTTGGAAAAGCAAAAAGGAAAGTAGTAACTACTCAGAACAAGAATTCATTTGCATTGAATAAATATGGTGAGCAATTCTTTTTATTAGTTTCTCTGTTGAGACATTAATCTGCGTTAAAATTTGTATGAGATGTGCCTTGGTTCGATTTTTGCCCTTTTATCTTAACATTTAGATAAGCCAAGATAAGAGAGAGGTGATTAAATACTTGTCCTCAATTACTCCTGTTCTCATAACCAGCCCATGAAAAATTACTGCAGGAGGAATTATGTGCATTGGTCTACTTGCACAATAAAAACAAGCTTTAACAGTTGTTCCTACCATATTTAAGTAATCCTGTTAAAACAGGAACATTTGCAAGTTTTATACTTGGAATGTCTCTCTGGATTGATGAAAGTAAAATAAAAGATGTCAAAGATGCCAAAGAGCATTTTTCGTTTTCACCCCCCACTGTCTCCTGCAAGAGTGCAGCTTCTTGATGATGTATGTGCTGTTATTTACTGTGCCCTATTTAATTCTGCATCATAGTCAAAATTGTTTGAAAGGTTTCTGGCACTTTGAAATGGGGTACCAGCCTTTTTTAGCAAACTCAAAGCATTCACCTGACTGACTGCTGAGGTACAAACATGAACAACACAGAGACATCTCTCACTGAGATGTTGAGGAAATAGCTGGTCAGGCCTTCCCAAGTGTCTGACTCACAGCACTCCACAAAATCTCAATCATGTGATTTTGCAAGGCATAAATAAGCCCGAGGTGGTTTTTTTATAGGCTTAATTACACCCTGGTGAAGCAATGTCTTTTTGCTTGAGCAGGGAGTTGCTACACTGCTGCAAAGGCAAACCAATGCCAGGAGAACAGGAAGGTTCCAGCAGAGCCATGGAGTTCATGGGACAAGCAGGAGCTGTGTGTGTGCACTTCCATGGCATTTGGTGGTGGGGTTTGCCTGTCACGGTAAGACCAATTGATTCCCCATCACTGCTGACTCAATAAATGACATGATCAAGATGAGCATGTGTATTTCAGATTTTAATTTGTTGTTGTTTGTCTGGGTCTTTTGCCCCCTCATATGGACTGGTGAAAGAGGAATGAACCAGTGGGAAGTGGGCATGCCTGCCTAGAATAATTACTGTTTGTATTTAGTCAGGAGGTCTTTACATAAAACCAATGACACTATTGTTCCTTTCACTCAATTTTTGTGACTTAATATCTATAAGTAATCATGACGGTTTTCAGGGGACATTAAAGATCATCATCAGTTTCACCCCCCTTGCCACATTCCAATGTCTGCAGGATTCTAGACTTGTCCAGTCCATGTCTAACACCACACCTGGCAAATGGGAATTTTAAGCATGTTTCCATGAATAAGGAGGCCAGCACAGGCTGGTATGTGAAGCATTTGCTAAGCTTGTACAACTGCAACCAATGGGATATTTTCCATCATTAGGGGAAGGGGCTGGAGCCAATGCCATCCCAGCCACTGCTGGGCTAATGCTTGGACCCCAAGGATTGCCTGTCAAACACAGAACGTGAGTGCTCAGGGGAGAACACAATGTTCCTTTAATGGTGCATCACTGTATTGTGTAATGGGCTGTGCTGGATACTAACTCCTTTGTTAGACTGTTCTCTGTAAAAACACTGAATAAAAGATGTCCCTTTACCTTAAACCTCCATGGGGATTGTAAAATTAATGGCAGCTGGTTTTCCAAGGCTCACGGCTTCTTCCTTACAGAAACAGTAACAATGTCCCAGCATGATGACATGGCTGACAGGATCCATCCCACACATACTGCCTTTGAAGCAGACATGAAATCATTGAATAATCACCATTTTGTGAAAGTTGCATTGAGGTGTTTGTCATCTGGCAAAGCACTCTTGTTTACTGGTCAGCTTTCATTTTTATGGCCTGTTAGATTAAATGTCATTTTTACCAAGCTCAAATCTTTTATCAAAGTCTTTAGTAGTAGGGAACACTTTGAATCAACTTAGAAAGCATATTCAGTTCTTTCTAGTATTTGAAGTTCTTTGCCTACTGCATAAATTACAGGCCTAGTGCACTCCCCTTACTCCCACATGTGAATATAATTCACATAAATTATATTGAAACTCAGTATGTCTTCCCCAACCCTGAATTTGTTAATCACTTGGACACTGCCACAGTCATGCAACCACAAGCCTGCCATAATTCTTCTGAATTATCAGATTTCTTTCTTGTAGCCTCATATTTTTATTCAAACACTCTCCTATAGCATCCACTTCCATGCTGCCATACTACATAAAGTCCTGGCTCAGTTTTGGCTTGGCTGCCTTATTCAGCCAAGAGACAGGATTTTAGTTACTATTTTTCAGATGCTCAGCTTCTTGCAAACTATAGGGGGAGATGTTTGCTCATCAGGTTTTTTTTCCCCAGTGTGAAGCACTCATTTTCCTTGGAAGAAAAGAAAAATCCAGCCAGCAAACAATATTTTTCTGTGTGTCCAATGAAAGAACCCCCTCGTTGCCAAAGGGAGAATGAGGGAGAGGGACTGCTCTGGTTTTGTTTCAGTTTCAAGATGTTTGGCTTCTTTCTGTAGATGGGTACTACTCTTATCCTTTGGTGCTTGGAAACATGACCTTTCTATCCAGACTGCTTTTCACTTTATTCCTTTTTTTGGTTTGCTACAATTTGTATAAAACTGTTATATAATTCATAGAAAATAATTTGTTTAATAAAAAACTATATAACTCTATAAAGAAAATAAAGGATTTGGTATCAGATACAACAAATGGATAAATCAATTCCTTCATTTCCTAAGCTTATAGCAACATTTTTCCCTTTACAGAGAATTCTCTTTCATGTCATAGGTAGTACTTTAGAATCAGTGAGGGAAAAAACCCTTTTTTCTAAGCCTTTTCCTGCTTTACAGTTGCCTGTATTGTAGCAGCCTGGAGGGAAGGTGCTAGTGCTGGAGCCAGGCCCTGTGTGTACCTGCACAGAGCAGTCACTTCAGGCTCCTGTTTTATAACACTTCAAAATTATATCAATTTCAGAAAAATAGTTTTGATGTCATGTGAATGTGATCTTCAGAGAGTAAATTAAATGGGTTATAACTGTCTTCCCTAGTGAATTTATGGTGTGGGGAGTTTCAGGTCAGCTCAGTTGACTGCCTCATTTTTCAAAGTGTTTCACTATGGGTTCTACATTTTCAGTTAAGCTGTTGCTATTTTAAAAGATGACTTCCATGTCATTTGCAAAGCATGTAGAAGCTGAAGGCAATTCAGCATTTTGACACTCTTAATTAACTGATGGCCTGTCATGAAAGCAGGTTGTAATTAAATGATATAGTAATTTTGGCCGTGCTGCCTTCCAAACTATTTTTATATCTCAGCAGAATAATGCAGGTGGTGACATCATGTCAGTATATGTGCTTCTCCTTCCTCAGTGCCTGCTCAGGAATTGTTACTCATGGTTTGAAATAGCTTTAAGAAAATAAATTCCAACCAGTTCTTGGTGAAAAAGGAAATAGAAATTTTTAAAATTTCCTGTCACACACTGTGGCCTGTTGTCCTGTTCAGGGTCTGTAATGATGACTTGTAATATGTGACAACCTACATGTCCTGTAAAAGAGACACATTCAGGGTTTCTAGGGCAATCCAGATGGGTTCATGAAAAAAGGTGGAAGAAAAACGTAATTTTGATGGCTACAGAGCCTGAGCCTTGGGATGCTGGTAATTATTTGAGTAAGATTGTATTTGGATTTGGGCCCAAAGTACTTTTGACTAATGAAGATTATGCTGTCTTCAACTAGAGGGGTGGGTGTTGAAATGAGAGTGCTTTTACTGGATAAGCAAACAGTTTTATGTAGGTATTCCAGGATGGACATGTCTCTAACACAGCCTGACAGTGTTACTATTCACAAATGAGTGGGATTTGTCAGGAGCCTGTAATACCCACTGCATTTTGAGCCAGGTTCTTTTGATGTCCATTTTCTGATGTGCTGCCCTGGGGAAATCTGCCATCTATTCATCTATTCAATCCTTTAATAACATCCCTTGTGCCAGGAACATCATAATGCTGAACGCCGTGACTGAGACGTTACTATGAATATGCTGAAGATCCTTGCTTGGTGTACGATGAAACAATCTTTGGGGAATAAGTGAAACAAAAGAGTGTGTAGGATATCCTTTAATTCAATGAGGAATGTGGGTGGAGAAGTAATTGAAATGAACAAGATGCTTTGGATTTTCGTAAATGCCTTAAATACTTCGGGGTGTGCTTAAAGCTTTGTGTGTGTGAACCATTTCACTGCTCAAAGAACTGATGAAAGCAGGAACCCATGTAAAGAGCAGCCCATGGTTTTAACCATTCTTTACCTGTCCCCCATCACACCTTTTCCCTGAGGTATGAGCACTGTATTCCCTGTGGCAGTTCTGACAGAGGAGAAATAACTCTATGAAGAATTTTAGGCCTGTCTGTGACTGACAGCCACCTGCTGCTGAAAGCTACTGCAGTGGCTGCCTCCCCTCTCCATGCCCTCAGCAGTGGCAGCTGTTTTTGGCCCTCCCCTACAGCAGTCACCACTTGCCTCAGTCAAGTGTGGTTGAATTAGAGCAACATATTCCTGAGTTATTTCAGAAACAAAGATGTGCCTGCAATCTGCAGCACAGGTGTGTGAGCCTTTCTCCTCTGAAAGACAGCTTCAAATATTCTGTGCACAAAGGGTGGTGGTTTTGATGCCCACTGCACCCATTGTCATTGAGGAGCAGTAGGGAGGAAAAGACCAAGATGCCAACAGCAGATAAGCCAAGAAAGTGTTGCGAAAATGATGCCTGCCAGATTTTTTCAAGAATAAAATCCCTTTTGCTGGAGTTTGACTCAGTCACACCTTGAATGATTTAATTACCAAAAATCATTAACCAGAGCTTGAGAGCCATGTATGTCCATGCACAGCAGCTATTCATCTATCTCCAGTGCAACAAAGAAGGGAAATGCTTAAGATAACAATGAGCCAACTACATCTATCACTTCCTTTCAAGTAAGTTTCAGTTCCTCCCTAAAGAAAACTCAGCTCTTCCTTTGAATCTACAATGACCTAAAGAATAAACTCATATATAGATATTAGATCAAACCCTTCACATAAGCACTGAAAAGAAAAAAAAAAAAGGTACTGTAGATGAAGGTTTATACTTTTGTTTACTTACATCCTCAAAAAAAAGGCCCCTCAAACAACAAAACAAACCAGACTGGAAATATGTAGCTGCATGGCCATAGACAAGTTGGCAATGCTACACTTGGACTGAAAACTTTGTCTGAAACATATTTCCTACCTCAAACAGAAACTGTGAGCTTCATGGAAGATGCGTGTCCTCACTGCTCGTGCTGTCCCTCATCCTTTGCCCCAGCACTCACTGGGCTCCTTCTCTCTGCATTCTCCCTTCTCCAGCTGAGAACAGCAGCTTTCCCTCTCCTCCCTCAGGTTCACAGACCTGCAGATCTGGAGGAATTGGTGAAAGAAATAATGAGAAAATGATATTATAGCATTCCCCCTCAGGACCCCAGTGCTGCACACCCCTGTCTGTGAGGCACAGAGATGGGATGCATCCCTGTTTGCTGTGCTCTGGCAGCACAGGCTATACAAGGAGTCAGATGTAGCAGTTTCTGACCTTCATCTGTTTGTTTTGTCTTTGTTCTCTCCTTGGACTTCGATTTCTATTTGGTGTCTTCCACACAACCACAGAACAGCAGAGCTTCTCTAACTCAGTGACACAGCCCCCTCAGCTCTGCCCATAACCCTCACCCTGTCAATAGGGAAAGGACTGAGGAATTAAAAGGTGAAAATGACACCATATAAAGATGCAGAGAAACTTGAGATTTAAAGATAAATTAAAAACATCATAATCTTTACAGAAGAAGGAAAAGGAGGTACATAGCAGAAATAAACAGAACTGAGGGTTACACAGAGAACAATTTTTCCTATATGAGAAAATAAAAGGGTATTAAGTTAAATTGTACAGTAGAGCATTTACATCTGCTGGAAGAAAATACTTTTAAAGTGCCACAATTAGTGCCTGGAACTCACTGTTACAAGACATCACAGACTAAAACAGGATTTAAAATTATTAGATGTTTTTCTTCATGTGTAAAATGTGTCTCCATTTATATAAGTACAATGATGAACAGATTTATTTAATTTGTGTACTGAATCTGTAAAAAATTCTGACAGCTTTTTTGGTCATAGAATATAGTTATGCTGGAAGAAATGAAAGAAAAGACACATCAAAAGATGTCACTTCAAAAGTCATAATAGTGAGTTATTTAATAACACTGATGTTGATGTGATTTTTCAATTTGCAACAGTTTTATTTTCTACTGTCTGTAATTAAAATCAAGTCAAGTTTGAATCGCAGTGTTTCGATTTCTCTAAAATTCTTTCATCCTTAGAATCTTCCTTGCATCTGAAGCACTGACATTCAAGGGAGTGGGTTCTGTTCACAAAAACAGTCATTCAAAAATCCTCCAAAAAACATCCTCTGTGCTGCTGCTTGCTGGTGGAATTCCTCTCTGCCAGTGTCTGGTGAGGTTTGCTCCCAGCCAACGCATTCCCCTTGCTTCTAGGAGTGAGTGCCCCAAGCATGTCCACTGAAGCCCACAGAAATGCCTGAGATGTTATTTGTGAGCTTCTAAGCTCCATTGTAGGGCCATTTTTTGGTCTAGGTTGGAGAGTCTCAGTTTAAAATCACCTGTTCTTCACCACTGTGCTTCCTGTTGGCCGTGAAGTGTAGAAATTTTGGTGGTGCATATGGAAAAGTGTGTAGGGCTGTCAACAACTCTGAAACTTCTTTATAGAAGTTATGAGATACTTCTTTATAGAGTTGTGCTGAGCCCTCCATCCTCACCAACATATCACACTTGAGGCAGGGTTTTTAGACCAAACTGGCATGAATTATGGCTTTTATCCAAACAATGAGAATCTCAGTTCTCCTAGTATCTGCCATCCTCTGGCACAGCTCCAACATTATTCCTGGAGTATTGTCAGCCTTAGAAGAGTTTTATATGACTGAGGAAATTAAATAATAGCACATCCCAGGGATACCCCAATATACATGAGATAAGTGGTAAAATCTGGAGTTCTACAATTCCAGGCCAAACCCTTAAATGTATTTTTTTGAATGATAATGAGCAGGTATTTAATCCTCACAGGGTGACTAGCAGGTTTAAACTATTTGTAAATTACTTTCAGATCTTCAAGTGGAAAATACATATCTGTCAGCATTTTAGGGAGATGAATTTCTGTAGATGGAGTCAATGTCTCAAACTCCTATTCATTTTTGTCTCTGAACCAGAAAGCACATGTTTAGGTGGTGATTTCATATCTTCCAAATGATGGCTTTTCAGGTAATCATCATAATAACCTTTCCCATAAGAGACTCTCAAAGTGGTTTCACAGACCTTCCTAAGGACTCATGGAAAACTTACTCATGCTGTAGGTATAGCTACTTTTACTGCACACAGGGAGAGGGGATCATTGGGGTTAAATGTCACTCAGCAAGGCAGCAAAAGTTGAACAAGAACCTGTTTCTCCTGATTCCAGATCCTGGCAGGTTTTTCATTATTGAACACAGACGTGTTCATCTGGAATGGCCTCACAAATACATGAACCCCATGAGTATTCACTAAAGCCACTTCCAGCTTCTGGCCAGAACAGGAATGTAATCAAAAAAGGTACTTAAGCATTTCCAGGGCTTCTAAATACAGATGAATAACAAAATAAACAATAAGAATTAAATGATCCAGTTGTTTATTGGAACTACTGAATCCTGTAATTTGACTTCTTGCTTAGCAGAGGCTTTCAAATTACTGAGTATCATATCTCATGCTCAAATACAGAGTCCAAATAACAACCCTTGAAAAGTTGTCCTGTGAGTATGAGTGAGTTTGCACATGGATTTGTGTCTTCACCCTCTCATCTCTTCCTTGCACTAACCTCAGCCCTGCCATGACCAGGATGACCCTGCTATCACAATGACTTCAGCTCCCTCCACATTCTCTGCAAGGCCAGGGCAATGACTGACAGACTGCCTGCTGTCACACTGAGTATGGACCAGCAGAGTTGGACTTGCTTTGGATCAGCCCCTCTGTCTGGCCAGGGATTGACACAAAAATTGTAAGAACTAAATTTCCTTTGAGACTTACCACTTTTTCAGCTGTGGCAGAAATTGGCCAAGAGATCCTAAAGATACAGGAAAGACAGAGTGGGAGAGAAAGACAAACAATTAAATTGAATAAGTGCTATTTCCTTATGGGTATAATAATCTAAAATGGGTGCCAGAGGGAGAGAAAGAGAAAAAAATGAGATGTCCTAGACATCCAAAGCCCTTGCTCAAGCTCCCATAGAGGTTTAAAGCAGATACAGACACAGATCTCCTAGAGACTCTAGGCCAGTGTCTGGAGTATGGACAGAAAAGCAATGGATGTTTCAAGATTTAGCCAGCATAGTTTTACCTCTTTCAAATGCATAACCTATTGAGTTTACTGTTGAAAAGGATTACCACGCAATATTTTTTTTTTTTTTAACTCCTAAGGATACATGGCACATTTAAAATTTAAACTGGACAAAATATTCTTATTTAGAGGCATGGAATGACTCTAAACTGACTCACACAATGAGATGGTGACCTAGCAGGCCTTTTTCCTTCCAAGAGATTAAGTCCTATCTGGTGGAAAATGCATCATAGATTAATTAAGTGCCCATGTATTAGTGGCTTTATCGTATGACTCACTAATACTGAGTTAACCTTAATATAGGATTCTGAGAATCTTAAGCCAAGGATTTTATTGATTCACATTGTTCTGGTGCAGGTAGTACTTGAGTTTAATGGATGAAGACTGCACAGAATTTAGAAAAATCAAAGATTCAAGGCTGATGAGGTAATCAAAACGTATTAAGACAGACACCGCCGGAGCTGGGCCAGTCCCTCAGCCACTAGAGGGCAAAGCCAGAGCACTGCAGTCGGCAGCGCCGTCTACTCGCCTCTTTCCAAGGGTGTTATCAGCGAGGGCGTTTATTTTACAACAAAAACTGGTTAAACGATCACTAAGCCCTTCACTAGGAACGGCGTTAGTAATGAATACTTACAGTATTGTTTCTGTCAAAGTGTGGCGTGCAGGCAGTTATTAGCAACCGTGCAGAAAAAAAGCCAACATTTTCTTCCGTGGAACTGTGAATAAAAGCTTCAGTCACTCAAGAGGTTTGCACTCTTAGGCTCACAGCACAGGCCTCTCCTACTCGAGATCTTGCATATCAGTAGAAGGCTGAGCACTTGTGTCAGGGATTACGTTGTGAAAGTAATGAACATTTTGCTGCAAAGGTTTCTAGTTTTTTCATGGTACCAGATCAGACTGAGAGACTCCTGAATGCTTCAGTGACAGATTTTGGAGATGTCCAGAGCCTTGTGTGCAATCCCCTACCCAAGTCAGCCTTTGACCTTCTAATATTGAGAATTCTTGTTCTCTCCACTGGTTCTTGCCCTCTCCTGTGCAAGGCACGTCATCAAGCATCTATTCTCTGCTCACACTAAATTTCCCACTGCACTTTTCAGAGATCAGGCGTGGGCCAGCTTTGGGGTGGACCTGAGAGATTGCTTTGCACCAGATCAATGTGCTGTCTGTGACAGTGGCCAGAAGCAGATGCCAGAGGAAGAGTTTAGCAGCAGGATAATCATATAGTCACACTTGTCAGGAGTATCCTCCCAGCTTCCAGCAATGCATGTCTCAGGCTTCCTGCGTGAGAAAAGTTATCTTGGTATGCAATATGCTTCAAAGGCTTTGCCTTCTGTGAACGAGTCCACCCATCCCTTCAACCATCGTAAACGCTGCCATCCCCACGGCTGCTCCCATCATGTGCTGAACAGCACATGAGCTGTGTCAGATGATGCTGAAAGGGATGACAGGTTGTTACTTCTTAGTGCCCCAGGAAATCAACTTCTGCATAGACAAGCAGCCAGAATCCACGGCTACAGACACAGAGTTCTGCCTCCCAGGGAGCAGACTTACAGGATGGAACTCCTGCTTCTGTTAAAATTAAGTTTTTACGATCTCCTGATTTTGACATTCCCAATGCTGGGAAATCCAGCTTGTCCTGTCCTAAACTGTCCTGGTGATTAATTACCTTCCCTGGTAGAAGACCTCACAGGAAGATGAATACATCTGCATACACTCACTGAATCTTGAAGGTCCTTAAAATAAATATGTGATTGAGTCACCCCTTCACCTTCTTTCTTGACACTGAAATAGATTGAACCTTTTCACTTTCAGTCGAAATCATTCTTATTGATCTTCTCTGAACCATCTCTTTTTCAGCTTCTATTAAAGAATGAAGGAATTTAGGTATCAGACTTCAGGAACAGTGGGATTAGTACCAGAAAAATAAATAGAGACATCTTTCTATATTCCCCTGTTTATAAACCCAAGGATTGCATTATCCTCTTGGCTACAGCACCACACCACCTGCTTATTTTTTCCTGATTATATGTGATGATTCTTGAGGTTTTTGAGCATTAACTTATAAAAGCACAAATTCTCTCATCCTATAATCACTGCCTCTATTCCTTGATGCATATTTTTACATTTGGCTGTACAGAAAAGCACATTACTTGTTATCAAGCTGTCTCAGCTACTTTGCAGCATGACTTGTTATTTATTAATCCTATTGCTTACATCACTTGCAAACTCTTTAAGTGATGATTTTATGTTTTTCTTAAAGCCATTAATATCAATACAATGCAGTGTAGAACTAATTGCCATAGGATGCAGAAACACATTCTTTGATGATGACTTTTTATTTTCCCACTTTGTAACTGTCAGTTAGTTAGAGTACCAACAGTTTAATAACTGCTGTGATGAGTCGGTATCATTTTGGCTTCTTAATTAAAATGCTGCAAGTTACCAGAAGAAATATTTTGCAGACCTACTTACCTTCATCAACCAAACTTGTAATGCCATTTAAAAAACCAAATTATTTTTGCAAGATTTATTTTCCACATTAATTTGCAGTTATTGTGTTTTCACTCTTTAATTCTTTTTCAATCAAGTAATGTAGATAATGTCCCATTTTATTACCCAGAATTCTTGTTAGTCTGGCAGGTTGTAATTACCTTGGTCACCTTGTTTACCCTTTTAAAATATGGGTACAATATTTCATCCAGTCCTCTGGAACTTTAACAGTGTTCCAAGATTTATTGAAAATCAACATTAATGGTCTAAAGATACTCTGTGCCAGTGCTTTTATAACTTTTGGATGCAAGTTACCTGGACCTGCTGATAGCCAACTTCATTAGCTTCTGTTTAACATCCTCCTCAGTGCTTGTTGTAATGGACTGTGTTTCATCATCATCATCATCATCATCATCATCTGATATTTGTGTATCATATGGCTCTTCCCCAAAAAACAGACCAGGAATAGTTTTTGAGTTCTTCTGCTTTCCTACACTGTTGTCAACCATTTCATTCCATGCATGTTGTTAACCTAGGAACATAGTGAAGACATTATGAAACTTCCTCTTCTCCAGTTTTCTGCAAGTTTCACCACATAGCTTAAAAAGTCTCTTATTTGTCCTTAACTCTGTTGCTCAAAGATTACTCTGGCATCATTTTGAATCCCCTGGAACTCCTAGATCCCAGAGTACACACATTGTTACACACATCTTTGTACTGACCCTGTAACTCTGTGCTGCTCCCTGCAACCAGGGGCACCTCAGAGGTTCCTTTCACCTTTCTAACTATGGTCCTCTTTCCCCCTTTCCCATCCCCTGCCTTTTGCAAATTGGAGTATCTTCTTCTCTCTGCTCTGCTTTATGCCCTTTCCTTGGTAGCTTCTCATAAAGAACTGGGAAAAATACTTGGGGAAAGAGGTGGCAATCTCAATAGCAAGCTGTCATGTGGGATAGTATCAGGCACCATTTCTTATGACAATGCTGTGGAGGTTCACAAACATGGAAGAGCTGCAGATACATTTTGGAGAGTTTGTAACTTGGACTCTTGCGCCAAGCGAAAGGTCTCATGGTCCATGGTCCGTGGTCTTACAGCATTGCTGTGGCTTGGGATCAAAATTATTGGTTTGGTTTGTACACAGTGTTTCTCACTATCAATATTGAAATGTTTCTTCTTCTAGCAGAGGGAGCACATTGAGAACAGAGGATGGGCAATCTCCCTGCTCTAAGCACAGGTGTCTGGCACCACAACTGCCTGGAGCAGCTCCCTGGAGCTTGTGGAGTTTGCTGCTCCTCTAGATACATCTCCATTAGGAACAAGTCACGAGGCATCCCAGATACCAGGAGGAATGGGGAATGAGACCATGTCCCATCACCTTAACTCACAGAGATGATTCCCATTGCTCCTAACTCCTGTTTTGCATGCTTTCATGCTTTGCCTTCTGGCAAAACAGCCAGTTATGATACCCTTCAGGAAAAGCCTCTTCGTGTTTGGTGAGAAGACATCCCAAGGAATGGCTGTATCCAAAGGAGTAAAAGTAGAACAAAATTATGGTAGCAATATGCCTCTGTGAGACATTCACAGATGGCAAAGCTATGCACTTGCATGCACTTGGCCAGAGGTTACAGAGTGTTACGCCACTCACTCTTTAATTAATTTCCCCTTTTTTTTTTGTCAGGCATATTGTGCGTTTATCAGTCAGAGGTGTTTCATGAGAACCATTTTGAGGACAGCAATTGTGTATTGCACCAATCTGAACCCCTCATCTGTGCTTCACAAGCATGACAACACTAATTGCTAAAGAGATAGCAAGTTGGGGTTAACCAGAAATTCTTTATGGGAGTAAATAAATTCCATCTCCATTAACATGCTACTGCCAGCTATGATGGATGAGCATTTTTTATCTCCTCAGCTATTTGCCCATGGATTGATGATTCAGTTGATTGGGAGTATCTCATATTTTTCGCTTGAAAAGCACATAGTTCCACCAGAATCAATGAATAAACATTAAGTGCTTCCCTTTCATTTCAAGCGGGATGGGCTGATGCTCTTGGAGCAAGGAGGCCTAGATTTTATCACCGGGGCTCATTACACTGCATTCACTGACATATGTGGCAAGCTAATGGAGAAGCCCAACCTGCTGGAAAGCAATGGCCTGTAAGTGTGAAGGCCTGGGAAGAGGGAATGGCCGCGCAACAGCATTAGCAGCCACCACACTCACCTTTCCCTCCTTCCTGGGCTGACATGGCACTGCTGCAGCTGAGAGATCACGGACCTGCACAAAGGTGAGGGGACAGCGACTCCTTCCCATTCCCTGGGCACTAAGCGAGCCTTTCCTGAGGGGGAACCGAGGTGAGGGGTTCCTGAGGCGAGGCATGGGCTGTTCCTGAGGTGAGCGATGAGGGGTTCCTGAGGCAAGAGGTTCCTGAAGCGAGGAGTGAGAGGCTCCCGACGCGAGGGGTGAGTGGGTTCGTGAGGCGCTGGGCGCTCGCTCGGCCGCGTGAGGCTGCAGGCGGCGGTGAGGGCGCGCTGTGCCGGTTCTCAGCCCGGGACCGGCCGCCCCCCGCCCACCCCGCGGCACGCGCGGAGAGTGACATTTCCTGGAGTTCCCGAGCGCCCGCAGCCAGGCGAAGAGTCCCGCTGCATGTCCCGGCATGGGCGGCCGCCTCCTCTTGGAGAGAGAACGGGTGAGACTCCGGGCGCAGTGTCCCGGTGTGGCGTGCCCTGTTGGCTCGCCATCGCGGCTTCTGTGGGGAACGAGCGTGCTTGTTTGTTGTTGTTTGGTGGGTGTGAGGGTTTTTTTTAATTTTTTTTTTTTTCTTTTTGTGTGTGTGTGTGTTGTGTTTCTCTTTTTTTCTTTCTTTTTTATTTTTAAATTCCGGAATGCTCTTTGCTGAGGACTGAACGTGTCTGCCAGCGGATGGCTCCGGGCCTCGCACCTCTCGGGGCGGCTGAAGGCGTCCCGCAGGATGGTGTTCCTCTCCGACTGTGGAGACACTCAACATGAAATGGCGAGATAACACATGTTCGGCTCCCAGCCGCGAGTCCTTCTGACCAGGTTTTGTGGAGTAGCCACACTACACACACTGCAGCGGTGCCCGGAGGCGCGTCCCTCGGCNTGGAGCCGCCGTATCGCCAACAGCGCCCTGGGCCCGCCGACTCCGGGCGCCCCCTCGCCCCGCCGCCCTTGTCCTCGGCACGCCACCAAGGGGAAGGCAGCGGTCTCCCCTCAGCCCTCCTCGGCGGCCGCCGTGGTCCTTCGAGCCCCCTCCCCGCCGTCCCCCCCTCCGTCCCCAGGCATCCGGACTGGGTGACCCGCTCGCCCGGGGCACCTTCCTCCCCGCGCCGGCGATCCTGGGGATGGGGAAGGAGCTGCTGCTCCCCCCGGGACGCCCCGGGAGCCGGCGCGGGGNGAGGGCGCGCTGTGCCGGTTCTCAGCCCGGGACCGGCCGCCCCCCGCCCACCCCGCGGCACGCGCGGAGAGTGACATTTCCTGGAGTTCCCGAGCGCCCGCAGCCAGGCGAAGAGTCCCGCTGCATGTCCCGGCATGGGCGGCCGCCTCCTCTTGGAGAGAGAACGGGTGAGACTCCGGGCGCAGTGTCCCGGTGTGGCGTGCCCTGTTGGCTCGCCATCGCGGCTTCTGTGGGGAACGAGCGTGCTTGTTTGTTGTTGTTTGGTGGGTGTGAGGGTTTTTTTTAATTTTTCTTTTTTTCTTTTTGTGTGTGTGTGTGTTGTGTTTCTCTTTTTTTCTTTCTTTTTTATTTTTAAATTCCGGAATGCTCTTTGCTGAGGACTGAACGTGTCTGCCAGCGGATGGCTCCGGGCCTCGCACCTCTCGGGGCGGCTGAAGGCGTTCCGCAGGATGGTGTTCCTCTCCGACTGTGGAGACACTCAACATGAAATGGCGAGATAACACATGTTCGGCTCCCAGCCGCGAGTCCTTCTGACCAGGTTTTGTGGAGTAGCCACACTACACACACTGCAGCGGTGCCCGGAGGCGCGTCCCTCGGCCGCGGGGCACCGGCAGCGCCCGGTGGCGGCGGTGGGTGCCCGGTGCCGCCCCCGATTCTGTGTGTGTGTGTGGCTGCGGGGGCCGCGGGCTCGGCGGGTCCCCGCGGGGAAAGAGCGGGCGGCTGTTCCCGCTGTCCGGCCGCTGCGGGGGTGCCGGTGCGGACCCCGTGGCCCGGTGCGGGGGTGCCGGCGCGGACCCCGGGGCCCGGGGCGGAGGTGCCGGCGCG
>VYZP01023169.1:74097-94187 GCA_013400635.1 Hypocryptadius cinnamomeus | reverse complement strand
CTGTGCCCTGCCAAGAATTTGTTCCCTCTTGCCCAGGGCTGACATCACCCCTTTATCACTCCTTGCTCCAAATGTGTGCAGCATCCAGAAGGTGTTGGCCACTGGGCCTTGTCCTGCCCACACAGGATTTTGCTGGGCATTTTATCATGCCTGGACCTGCACTGTGTAAGGACCCCCTCAAGTTCCTCTGGGGGACTGCCATCCCCTCTGATGGCACCATCCCCAGCTGGTGCCACTTTGTCCTGTGCTTCTGCATCCATGAGGTGCCCACGCTCCCAGGATGGAGCTGAGATGAACAGCTGAGTTAGGATCAGTGCCTGCTCAGACACCCAGCTGAGCCTCCCTCAGTGCTGCCTGGCTAAATCCCATGCCCTGCCAGGAGCAGCTGGATCCACGATGGCAGTGAATCCTGTCAGAGCCAGGCCACATTTAGCTTGGCATCCCAGGCAGGGTTTGAGCTTGAGCCTATGGAAACAAGTGGCTCAGCATGTTAATCCATTTGGCCTTGGTGCCCCAGCTCTTCACACTGATGGTGTCCTTGAGCCTGGTGACAGCTCCATCTTGGTGAGGCCTCTTGGACAGGGTGGTGGGACACACAGCCCTAAAGCTCTTTGGGGAGGTGGGATTTATGTCCTGGGATTTGGGGAGCAGCAGGGGGCACCCAGGCAAGGGCCTGCAGAGCTGATGGGGGTGGAGGGGGTGATGCCCTTCTGAGTGCCCAACTCAGCTGGCAAGCTCCCAGTTGGTGGAAGATGGAGTATCCTCAAGGGGTGCCTCCAGCTGCCTTGCTGCCAGGTGCTTGGGGCACAGCCCCTAGGGCTGCTGACTGACCACGCTGCTAGGGTGACCATGGGGGACATGGTCCATCACAAGGGTGCTCAGCCCTGGGGCAACCCCTCTTCAGCTTCCACACCAGGGTCCTCAGCTGAGGTGGCTGTGGAGGTACCAGATCCAGGGAGCTGCCACTGTACCCACCAGGCTCTGGGCAGTTTTGCAGGCACATGGGAATTCTTCAGCGAAGCTATGCTTCTCACTGCTTATGTTTCTGTTGGTCCTCACCTGTTGTGCATGGTTCAGGGATGAGGATGCAGAGGTCATAAGGATGCACAACTTCTGTTTCAGAGATGAGGGTGCTCAGTTTATGGCTCAAGGATGGGGATGAGGATGTACACAGCTCATGGCTTGGGGATGAAGAAGCTTGGCTTCAGGGCTTAAGATGCCCAGCTTGCAGTTCCACAGCTCCAGAATGAGACTGCACAGCTCATGGCTCATGGATAGGGACTCAGCTCACAGCTTGGGAAGGGAAGTCACTCCTAGGTTGTGTTGGGGTGAGCACCGCAGACCTGTGCTGCCAGCCCTCCATCATGTACTGTGCCAGCAGCAGGGGGAAGGGGCAGGCACGTGGTCGTGGTTCAGCAGCTCCCGGGTTGCAGCCGTGTTATGGACCCTCTCTGCTCCAATCAGAAAACTGTAACACTAATTTTGAGCATGTCTGTGTGTGGTGGCCTTGGTGCTGGTGCAGGAGAGCAGGGTGAATACCTGAGACAGCAAAATGTCAGAGCGTGCCATGCCTGACTCACCTGAAAGAAATGTGTCCACACCAAACCGGGACTGCAGCTTCAGCCGGCTCCTGGCAGCGAGGAAGCACGAGCGGTGCAGGCTGGCTGGGAGCTGCCCAGCTGGCACAGCTCAGCCCCAGCGGTGGCTCTGCTCTGCTGTCACCGGTGAGGAGCAACTCTGGACAATGGATGCAGGATGCTGTGGTGTCAGTCCTCTTTGCCTTCCCCGAGTGGGTGGGAGGGCACCCCTTATGATGATGCTGGAGGCCAAACCTTTTTGCTTGCTCAAGATAAGTAAAATTGGGGCTTGTCATGCCAAAATTCTAGTGGAGGCTTGCATCTCTCACTCTTTGGGGAGCCGCTGAAGTGGCTGGATCTTCCGCAAAGTCCTCAGGAATTGCTGCTGACCCGCTGCTCTGGAAAATGTCCGGCCGGCCCCGGTGCAGGAGTTTGTCCCGGCTTGCTGAGCCTGTGGAGGGCTGCTGGATTTTGCAACCTGGACTCAGGTTTTGCTCTGCTCCTACTGCAGCAAAAGCCTCTGTCTGCTGGCCCAGGGTCCGTGGGGATGCGATGCAGGGGCTTCAAGGTACCTGCTCTCCTCTGCTGCGCTCCCAATGCTGGGCTCCTGTGCTTGATCTGACCACGTCCCTCCCTCCAGCACGACTGTGAAACCAGTTGGCAAGCTGGGAGCTGGGGCGGGGGGAACTGGCGCCGGCATCTCCTCGTGATGCAGCATCCTGGGAGGGCAGCAAGCCCAGCGCCAGCCTTGCTGGGGCTGCACAGACTGGACGGCTCCAGTGCTCCCGGTGGGGCTGGGCCAGCGGCAATGGCTCCTGTGCCAGCTCCAGCGTGGCCAGCAGCTCATGTGCTGGTGGCCATGGGGAGTGAACATAGCCCTGGGAAAGCTGCCATACTTTGGGGCCACGTGTTATGGGCCCAGGGGGTTCATTGTCCCTCCCTGCACTCTTGGCCATGCCTGAGCACAGCGGATGGGAAGCTGAGCAGCAGCGGAGACCTTAAATAACACCAGAGCATCCTCACCCTCCTGGCCTTGGGCCTCCCGCCAGCCTCCCAGGAGTTTTTTTTTTTTTTGGTATGTGTGTGAATAAATTAGAACTTCCGAAACAAACCCTCTGACTGCCCTGCTCCTCTAAGGCAAAACAAACCCTGCCTGACTTGGACAGCATGTGGCTGTGTTTGCTCCCTCCTTGCCAGACTTGCCCATAAGAAGCCAGCAAACCTGGCTCCCAGTTTTTTGGGATGTTTCCCGGGGTTTTGAGAGTTACGTGGTGATAGGAAGCTTCATGTTTGGACTGGAAGCTTTTCTTGCTGGCTGCATGGGAGCAGTGCAGGTAACCCTCCTGTCAGCTATGTCATGGTGAGGCTGTGGCCACGAGCACTTTTATTTTTAAACCTTATCTTTATTGCAGTTTTCTCCTGCACTGCTCGGAAAGGTGAAATTCACCTTATCTGTTTGTCTGCTGGCAGCATGCACTGTTCCTAGGGAGGGGAGAGGTGGATGTGCTGTGCCGGCAGCACCTTCAGCATGCCCTGCGGACCAGGGTTCTGGGGGTGATGCTGGGGCAATGACAGGGACAATGCTGGGGTGATGCTGAGCCAACCTGGCACACATCCTTGATGAGCGTTGGATGTTGTGTGGGAAAGGGAGGTCCTTGCAGCCCCTTCCTGCCAACTGAGCACCTCTGGGCTGTGTTATCACTCTGGCCTCTGGCCAGAGGTTTAATTACAGGTTTCTGACGCAGCAATAGAGTAAAACTGAGCTGCGGACTGGGACAGAGACGCTGAACTGATGCTTAGCTGGCACCCCAAGAGCTGTAAGTGCCTGATCCCAGCCTGCAGGGTATGGAAGAATGAGGCAGCCAGTCCCTGTGTCCACCCATACCGCCCCCCACTCAAAAGCTGGTAGAAGGGTGCTGAATCTCGTGAGGTAACAGTCCCCAGGGCCACTGTTGTGTCCACCCTGGGGTGGCTCCAGGTGCCACAGAGGGTCCGTTTTCAGGGATGTCCTCACAAGCACCCAAAGGTGCGGGGCAGGAGGGTACAGGGCCATGGGGCTGCCCCTGCAGTGCTCCCCTGTTAATGGTTAATGTGACTGGGCAGCGGTTGTGGCACAGACTCCCCGAGCTATCAGTGCTGCCATCGGCCCCGGGAACACCCTGTACCTTGCTGCTGCTGTTTGTTTGCATCCTGGCCGCTCCACCCTGGCCACTGGCCTTGTCACTGCTCTGCAACAGTCAGCTCCCGCCCGGGCTGTCCCCCAGCCACCCCGATGGTGGCTTTGCAGGTGATAGTGTCACCTGTGGTGCCCCTGTTTGAGCAGAGATGGAGGAAATGAGGCTGGGACCGGGCATGGAGCACCAGTACTCTCCCGAGTGGTCCATCCCGTTTGGATGCTCCTTTGAAGAATGCAGGGTAGCAGGAGCAGACCAGAATCCTTTTTTTTTCCCTCACCCTTTTTAATCCTCTCACGCCTCAGCCAGGCGAAGAGGTCCTCTGCCCCTTGACCACTTTCTGGGTGAAAAGCATTCGGCAAAAGTCTCCCACTGAGCCTTATTGTCAGTTATGAATGGTGTTTGATGGAGCTTTTAGAGGCTATTTTGAGGGTTGATGGCCCCGCATCGCTGCAGGGCTCTGGGCTGGTCGGAGCGTTGCTGGTGCCTGCAGGTTTACCTGCACCTTAAATCAGGGAGGTGCTGGGGCGATGGGGTTGCAGATAAAGGGAGTTTTCTTCCTCCCGCAAGAGAGAGAAAATAGCAGCTCCGGGACCTGCTAATGCTCCAGGGCAGGGTCACATCCTGGTGAGTCAGGAGCTAGAGGAGGTGCGGCGCCGAGGTGGTCCTCAGGCAAGGGAAACTGATGCTGGGTTTGGTTCCTGGGGTTGGTTCCTGGTGACACAGAGGCAGAGCTAGGGGATCTTTGGGGACTGGAGAACAGTGGCTGTCATTGGCCACTGCAAGCCTCTTCCCGTCTCTTTCAGGATGTGATTCGGGCTTTGGGCAGGCAACAGCCAGGCACTTGGACATCATGGGCTTTCGGGTGTTTGCCAGCGTGCTGGACCTGCAGAGTCCTGGTGCTCAGGAGCTGCGCCAGAGCTGCTCGACGAGGCTGACGCTGCTGCAGATGGACCTGACCAAGAGGGAGGACATCCAGCGTGTCCTGCAGCATATCCAGGCCCACACCAACAGCACAGGTAGGAGCTGCCTTTGGCAACCTCACAGGACCCCACAGAACTCCCTGGGACCACAGCTTGCAGCCAGCATGGCAGTGGCAAACCTCCATGTGTCTCCACGGAGGGCTGCATCCCTGCAGGCACCTGTGCCAAAAGCCTTTGCCAAGCTCTCTTCTTGTCCTGGGGGACCCCACAATTCCCTTGCAGAACCCTCATCAGCCTGGGGAGCAGCTGGGAATCCTGGGGTGGGGCTTCCCCATTCAGGTCACCTCTTCAAGCACCCCATCCCCACAGGACTCTGGGGCCTGGTGAACAATGCCGGGTTCAACGACACCATCGCCGACGCTGAGCTCTCGCCGCTAGGCAAGTTCCGCACCTGCATGGAGGTGAACTTCTTTGGCTCCCTGGAGCTCACCAAGGGGCTGCTGCCCCTGCTCCGCTCTGCTGGTGGCCGCATTGTCACCGTGAGCAGCCCTGCAGGTGAGCAGCCTCCCTCCAGCATGGCACCCCTGGCACCCTCAGCCCAGGCACGGCTTGAGCATCCCCATGGTGTGGTGCAGTTCCCAACCCCCAGGCGCTCCAACTTTCTCAGCCAGCTGGCACCAGGAACTCCAGGATGAGCTGGCACCACTGCTGAACCCCACAGCAGCCACCAGGACATGAGGAGACATGGGGGCTGGGGACAGTCAGCCTGGTCACAGGCAGCATGGGCAACCCAAGCCTAGCTGCCATGTGCCTCTATTGGGGATGACAGCCCCGGCTAGGGTGGGAAAACCAACTTCCTCTGCCCTTTTTTTCTTGCCCATTAAAACACTGTCATCCTCCATTGGGGATGACAATCCCAAGTTTTAGCTGGACAGGGACCAAAATCAATTTTCTCTTCCATCACCACTTTTTTCTTCCCCCATTAAAACATTAATTTGAAGCTGATTTCAGTTGTTTTCTCAGAAAAACAAACCCTAAGCCATTTTCTTGAGCAGGAGCCAGGAACACAGGAACACAAGCCCTGCCCTTTCCCTCCACTCCCCTCTGTCCCTGCTGGAGCACTGGCTCACTCATTCTTTCACTCGTGCCAGGTGACATGCCCTTCCCCTGCCTGGCAGCCTACGGGGCCTCGAAGGCAGCCCTCAGCCTGGTCATGGACACCTTCCGCAGCGAGCTCCAGCCCTGGGGCATCAAAGTCAGCCTCATCCTTCCCGGCTACTACAAAACAGGTAAGAGGGTCAGTGCCTGCTCCCTGTATGTGCCTGTGGGCAAAGGACAGGTATTCCAGGGAGGCAGAAGATGGAGCAATGGGATGAGCAGTTGGTGGTGCAAGCACGCAGCTTCTGAGCATCTCCAGCCATACGGGGACAGTGGCTAGCCTGTGGCCATTGGGCTCCTGCTGGACTGGAAACAGCATCAGGATCAAGTCCTGACAGCAGACCCCCCATACCACTAGGACTGGTCAAAGCAGCTCAGTCACATTTATGACAGCGGCATCCCCTCTGCAGGCAGGGTCCAAGACCCCTGGTCCAGTCTCAGGATAGCAAGAGCCACTATGATGCTACTACTGTACTTCCCTCATGGCAATCTTTGCCAGGGTCTCAGCTGGACTTTCCTGTGAGGCTGGAAGGTGACTGGGGCTGCTGGCACCCATGGCATGGGGTCTGGAGTGGCAGGGCCCACACAGCTCACAGGGACTGTTTCCTTGCAGGGACGACATGTGACCCTGCCTTCTGGAACCTGCAGAAGCAGCAGCTGTTGGCCAGTCTGCCGCAGGAGCTGCTGCAGGCCTACGGCGAGGACTATGTGGAGGAGATCAACCAGCAGTTCATCCAGTTCATGAAGGTGGCGGTGGAGGACCTCAGCGCGGTGGTGAACAGCATCACAGAGGGGCTTCTGGCTGCCAACCCAGCCGTGCGCTACTACCCAGGGCAGGGCCTTGGGATCATGTATTTCATACACCGCTACCTGCCCTATTTTGTCCGAGACTTGTTCTTGAAAGGATTCTTCATCAACCCCAAGCTGCCCCGAGCCCTGCGGCGAGAGCACCACAACGATGTGAAGAAGGCCTGACCTCGGCCTGCACAGGCCCTTCTCCCGGGCTTTCCAGGCACACCGGCCCCTGAGCGCGTGCAAAGCCAAAGGCACCGCCCTCCTGCACCGTGGGGGAACAATCAGCACTAGACGTTAAAAACCAAATTTCTTTCCAAAATCAGGTAGATCTATTTTCTATTGTGCAAGAATCAACATTTTCTAGAGACCTTGGTTTTGTATTTTTTCTAACCGTGTACCCTCCAAGAGGCCCATCCCTGCCTGACTCCGCAGCTCTGCACCACAGGCTGGGATGTACCTCCTCAGCTACCCACCACCTTCCTTACTGCTCTCAGAGCTGTTTGTCTCCATCCCCTCTTGACTGGGTCAGGGCTGGGACCCTGTGGCCGCTGCCTCCCTGCCACTCATTACACACTCCACATGCTCCTGACGAGTGCAGGGGCCGAGACCAGGCTGCCAGTGCTGCGGAGCTCTTCATGAGATGAACTATGTGATTGTCACTTTTTAAATAAATCCATTCTTGATATTCCAGCAGGCTCTGGCTGTCTCCTTCCACAGTGCAGTGCTGCAATGCTGCTCAGGGATGCCCAGCCTCTGGGCAGAGCTAAGCTGGGTCATGGCTGGCACCACGCCGAGCACTGTGGCAGGAGCCTCACATGCAGCAGCAGGTGCCACAGGTACTTCCTGAAAAGGGCTCAGCCTGCCAGGAGGGATTTGTGCCCACTCCCTGTTCCTCCCCAGCCCTAAGCCAAAAGCCTTCTTTTGCTTTGCTCTGACTCTGTGGCCCTGATGGGGCAAGGACAGCAGCGGTGACAGTGCCCCATGTGGACAGCCCCAGGCACCAGGGACAAACCAGGCAGCTCCCTAACCTTATGGATCATTCCCATAAGGCTGCACCCCTTAGCTCAGCAGCCAGCTGCACCCACAGAGCAGGCACTGTCATGGCTCGGGCTGGAGGGAGTACCCTGGGCCTCATGGGGTGGTACCACAACCATGCCTGTGGTGAAACAAGTGTCCCAACTCACACAGGAACCACACCAGGCTCCACTACCACAACTACCAGATTCCCTGTGACTGATGGAGGCTCCACCTGGGGCTGTGGGAGCAGGTGCCCAAGTAAGCAGGAGAGAACAGTGCAGTAGGCAGACATTTATTAGTGTAGAGAGGAGGGGATCACAGGAAAACAAACTGCAGAAGTGACCACAGCACAAGCTGGGACAGAACCACTCTCCATTGATCCTTCCTCCCAGCAGCATCCAGCGTGTTTCCCTCCAGCAAAGCTTGTCTGCTGCCATTGCACATCTCCCAGAACTCAAGTGCAAGTAGGAGCCAGCCAGAACAGAGCAGCAAAGAGCAGGGCTGCCACACCATGCCCAGGGCTTGGTTCCCACCCTAGACCACAGATAGGCAGGGCATGGGACATTCCCTGTCCCCACCAGGGTGACTAAGGCTGCTCTGTCCACTGGCCAGCTCTGCCATACAGCTCCATGGCAGTGCCAATCAACCCTCTGCAGGGGAGAAGCCTGGATGGCTACCCTGGAGGGGTGCAGGGGTATACCACCATCTGCAGAGCCCAGAGGAGCCCTGGCTCTTCCATGGTTGTGTCAGTAAACTGCAAGCTGTAGGTCTCCACAGCTCTGAGGAAGGAACTCAGCCAGCTTATGGAGCCCTGTCCAGGGCAGCAGGGAGAGAGCTGCTTCTGCAGACAGAGAAAGATTGCATGAGTGCAAACACTGCCAGAGTGGGAGGACTGTGCTCCACAAGTAGTCTGGCTCTGCCCTCATATTCCCACAGGCTCCATTCCAGTCCTGGCCAGGGTTGCTTGGTCTCTCCCAGGTCAGGGTTCACTACAAGGGGATGCAGGGATTGCACAGCAGCATGGGCTACGCTACAAACCACATTCTAACTACATCTCACAGGAACAACACTGAGTAGGAGACGTGCAGAGCACTGACAGAGGGCCCCCCCAGCCATGGCAGACCTGACCCATTCCTCTTCAGCAGTGGGCCCCCCTCAGAGGCAGCCCCCTGCAGCTCTATGAGCATAAGCGCACACAGCAATTAGTACAGGAACACTGTGACTACTGCATACACAACAGGAGGCCCTCCTGCTGCACAGGGCTAAGCCTGGGCCACTGGTCCCTCCGGACATCTCACAGCACACACAACTCCAGCTTTTGAATAATTTAACTAGCAACTGTACAGTTTCCTCATTTGATCCAGTTCCACAGATGGGACATCCCTGGAGTCTGGGCAAGGGACAACTCAGGGAGTTAGGGGTCCCTCCGGACTCCAGGGGTGGCAGGGTTGGACAGGAGCAGAGCAGAGTTAGAAGATGGGAATGTAGTTGTCAATCTTGGTCCTGTGTCGCTGGGCGATGCACTCTGCGATCCATACAATGTTGCGGCACTCCTGCTCCTTCAGCTTCACGAAGGCGTAGAAGACTCCAAAGTGGAATTGGTTTAGGAAGGCCAGCTTGTTCAGCTTTACCTGGGGAAAGCCCAGAGGAGCACATGTCATTTGTTCACCTCAGATAGGAGGAGTCGGTCAAGGCAAGCATGGAGCTGCTTGGAAGGACCCATGACTTCTCCCAGCAGGCTGGAAGGCTCTGCACAGGTATCCTGTTCTGCATCTCACTAGGTCCTCAGGACAGCTCTAACCTATAGCACATGCCTCAGGACAGACTCTGACATTTGAAGGGGGAAATATTTATAACTCAGGTACCATAAAAGTCCTTATTTTCCATGTAATTACACTCTGGTTTTGCTATTGATGGACCAAATATCCATTAGCAGCCCCAAACATGCCTCCTCACACTGCTAGAATCTGTCTGGGTGAGACAGCAGGCCAAGCATTACACCAGGCCCCCATTCCCATGCAGGAGCAGAGGGCAAGCATGCTTCTCCTTCCCCCAAACCTTGTTCATCCACAGTGCTGCTGAGAGTAGACCAGCTTCCTGACACCTGGAGCTTTGCAAATGACACATGTCAAGCAGCATCTCATGGCTCACTCACCTCGTGCTCAAAGAACCTGTCTTCAAGGGTTTTGTCTCCAGGGTTGCTGCCAGCCCCTTCAAACAGCAGCTTGTATTCCTGCAGGAAGGCATTACATGAGGATATACCCTGTACCCAAGCTCAGCAGCACTTGAGGGCCCCCTGTGTCACAGATACTCCAGCCACTCTGTCAAGTCAGAGGACAGAGAAACCAAGAGTCCTGCCCCTTCTCTAAAATGTGCAGTTCTCAAAGGCGTATCATTGATTTGAGCCACAGAAAAAGGGGCATCGAGTACAGACCCCTTCACGTACAGACTGGAGTGTTTGGGCCAGACCCCTGTGCCCACATACACAGGCTGCTCAGTAAGGGGACACTGAGCTCTCTGACTCCAAACAGGTCCCCAGCCATGCACAAAGTGGATTCAACACAGACAAAGCCAAACGTGTCCTCCCAGGTCAGCGTCTCACCTTGAACAGAGCCAGAGCTCAAGGCTGGAAGTGGAGCAACTCCACTTCTCACTGAAGACACATTTCCATTCCCAAATCAGGCAAGGAGAGTCTGTCACTGCTGCCGCATCAGCACCTCAAGCGTTTGGTGATAAGGGCAGTCCCCACACCCTTGGACAGGGAACATTGTCTCCCAATCACCCCTAAAATGATGGCCATGACTAACACACCAATGACATCTCGGGCAAGCCAAGTCCTGTCCAAGCAGAGCACAGGACCAACAGCATCAGAGAAGACTGGCACCTCTCTCCCCAGGCCATCAAGCCACAAGTTTCCCCATATCCCCAAGAAGCTCTGACCCAGAGCAGGTTCTTGTACCAATCCCCATGGCCCTCACCCCAGAGCACTCACAGGGTAGTAGTCAGCAACGTTTTTGACTTGCTCGTAGTCATCTGCCCTGGCCAGCTGTGCCAGGCCCTCAGGGTAGAGCTTGCCGCAGTGTGGGAACAGCTTGGCTCGGTCCTCCTTGGACAGCTCAGTACCAAATGAGTTGATGGTGATAATGAAGGCCCTCCGGTCAGCTTCAAACTGTGGGAAAAGAGTGGCTCATGCTGGGATGCAGCAGATATCAGTGCTGCTCTGCACACAGCCACATCAGAGGGCAGCATGAGGAGGCTGCTAGGATGTGTACAGCTCCCCAGTGCTCAGCTAGGGCAGGCTACAAGTGCAGGCTTCCCAGTATGCCCAGTGCTGGGAGCATTCAGGTGAGGAAATCCCCATCCCAGGCACAAGCCAAATCCTGCCCAAGTCAAGGAGTGTCTCATCTACTGCTGCTGAGTTCTGCACAAATCACAGCAAGCTTTGGCATGGAGACAGGCTGTGATCCAAACAGCTCTGGTACCTCTCCTACATGTTATCCATGTGAGAGGATGAAGATGTTGCCACAGAGGTAACAAATGTATCAGTACTTGGGGAACCAAAGTCACGCTCAGGCAGTGTTCCTCAGGTCTCCCACTGAGCAGGTCAAGTAGGCATGGGGATGCTGAGCATGACCTGGAGAATGCTTAACAGCTGGCAGACAAGCTAGGCTTGAGCAGTGAGTGACGACCATCACTGTAATACCATCCAGCTATGGAAGTTTCCAGACCTACCTCCAGGATTGGGCACATTGCATCTGCCGTGGTACCTCCCAGCGTCTTGCAGAACTTGTAGAAGGACTCCAGGTAAGCCTGGAAGAGAGAGGGCAGATGAGCATTCTTCTACAGAGCTTCATCTACTCCCCCACAGGGCCCTTCAGCAGAGGACAGACAGCAAGCAGACTTTGCTTGCTTGCTCCCAGACGCTCTGTAACACAGCACAGGCACTCTGGCCCCACGTGAACTTGCCCACACAAGGACTGTGCTTTCCCCAGGAGCCAGAGACATGAAGGGTTGTGGTTGGGTTTGTTCAAGTGACTGCATGAGCTTACTGTGGGCAAGATCCCCAGGCAGCAAGGTTAAAGCCTATTTTTCTCCTTTGAGTCGCCTAACTCATTTAACCGAAGTCTCACGTGGTTTCCTGACCCTGCTCTGGCCTCCACAAACATGCCAAGCCACACAACCATAGCTGCAAGACCTACACTCAGAAAGGAGCGCTGTGTAAGCAGACTCAAGAGATGAGACAGGACATCTGTGAAAGAAACCAGCCATTCTCTCTAATACTCTTTTCACACTGCGGCCACTTGGTCTCTATCCCAACTGAAGTGCTGCAGAAAACACACAGCCAGGCACAGCTACACTGCCTCCAGGAAATCCTTTGTGGAGATGTTCCGTAATCCATCTGGAAGATGACTCTGTCTCCCAAGGGTAGCCTAAGAAGGCTGTGGATGGCTAAAAGTATCATTCAGCAAAAATGTTCTCAGAAGAAGTGATCAAGTAATAAAACGCCTCCCTGAGTAGAGAGCTGCAACCAGAATCACTTCAAAAGCATGGGATAAAAGGATGCTGAGACACCACAAATCTCTGCTTTATCACAACAACTCTAGGACTGAAGAGGGACCAAGAATGTTCAAGTTGGATACCCTCACCCTCTACACCCAGAAAGGACCTGGATTACTGTGTTCTGTATATATTTGTTACCACACAGTGCAAGAGGACAATGCTGGGTGAGCATCACTCAAAGAAAGCCTCTCCAGGACTTGCCCCTGCTCAGGTGGAGGAGAGCACAGAGCATCAGACTGCAGAGTTACCACAGGAACAAGGACATGGATAATGGATGCTGTTTGAGGCTGACAGGAAAGTGAATGTGGAAAAGAGATTCAGTCACTACCTCTGCCCTTACCGGAGCTCATGCACCAACCTAAGGCTTTAGAAGCAAATATAGGTGAAATCAAGTATCCCCCAGTGAATGGGGATCCAACATCACAGACAACACGGAAACAGTCTGCACTGGGTACCCTTCCAGTGACAGCAACTGGCAGAAAATCTCCGATGTCCTGAAGCCCTTACCCCAGGAACAGAGGTGTCTTTGCCTTTAATGATCCTCAATGGGTCTTCCCTTCATATCCACCCCCTCTGCCTCCTCCTAGCCTCATCTGTCCTCAAATCCAGTCTGAAGACAGGCCTGTGGCCTGTCCATCCACACTGACTTTTCCAACATCATCTGTGGATACCACCCTCCTCTGCCAGGTGAGGAATCCTAGCCTTTTCCTGCAGTTTTCTGTACAGAAGTCATCATACCCAATCCTCTAAATGTGTCTGCCTTAGCATCATCTCCTGTTTTGCTGTTCATACTCTGAGAGGAATGAGATAGTATCCAGATCAAACACACTTTACAGATGGATGCAGTAGCACAGTGATACTCATACAGTTCTTTTCTACTGTTAAAAACAAGTTACCTTGTATAGAGACAATTGCTTAGGTCAATCATTACCCAAGATCCCAATTAGTAGTAAAAAGGAACAAGGAGACCCCTCACTATATAAGCAGAGTTAGGGTTCCCTCCTGGCCTCTCCTATATACCACTCCACATTTTTCCACACTGATTTGCCTGCTTTATTTTACTGTCCAGTCACAAAGCTCCTTCAGCGGGTTCCTACAAGAAAGTCACCAGCAAAGGCCAACAGTCAGCTGGCTTCACTTCAACAAGAGATGGAACAAAGGGAGTAAGCACTGAAGATAACAAGGCCAGCAATAAAGATAACAATGCCAGCACACTTCCATTGCAAGACTTGGCTGCTGACTGCACTCTACACTAAGCACTGACCATTTTTAAGCTCTATTCCCCATTTTAAACATATTTCCATTTGAGAACCTTCATTGCTAACAAGAAGCCTTTGTAATAGCCTTCCTCCTGTGAATCCTGCTCAAACCTTCTGTCAACACACTCACAGATTCCTTAAAAGCCTCTAGTCTGGGAGACAGCACTTCCCCTTCCCATGCTAACTCCATACGAACGCAGGCATTTGTCCCAGGCCTGTTGTGCTTTTCAGAGCAGCTCTCTGCACATTTCAGACCTGATTTTATTTCCTTCATTTGCATTGTATTATACATTTTCCAGTCCCTGGGGAGAGAGGTAGTTTCAAGTAGTCTGTAAGCAGCAATCACCTTTTCCACCCCTTCATCCCTGTGATTTGTTACGGACAGAGCCCCTGTATTCCCCAGGGGCTGCTCTTTAGCAAGAACCAGTGCCAGGACACACGGAGGCATTACAGGCACCTACATTTCCATTTGTGGGTAGGAAGAGCAGACTACAAAGCAGTATTAAGCTTCAAAAAGGACATGGGAAAGGACACAGCAGCTGGGATCCAAGGGGATACATCCCACCTCCCTCCCAACCAGTTTTCCCTGTGCCCACTCTGCTGTCTGCTTTCCCCCTCCTGCTTCATGTTGAGACCGAGGCCCGTGCCCTGCAAGGCTGTGGTGTTTATGCACACAGGTGTCCCTCCCTGTTACAGCAAAGACCAGTACATGCCAGAGGCCACAGGCAGCTGGGCATGACTGCTGACATGCCGCTCCTTTTCCCTCCCTTTGCCTTCTTCCCTTCACGCCTGACCTGCTCTCTGCCTCTCCAAATAGGCCACCACTTTCTTGGGAAGAAGAGGTCACACCGACTGCAGGCTGGACATGACCAGCCAAAACAAGATTGACAGATAAAATCTACATCCCACCCCTGATCCAGAGAGTTGAGATGGAGCGATAGTCACAGCCTGCACATAAACACATGCTTCAACACTGCCAGCTAAAACCAGACAGAGCCTGCAGAGATGACAGCTCAGGACAAGCAGATCCTTAGCCCCCTCCACATCCCTCTGCCAATACTCTCCCCAGCTTGCATCTTTTACACTGCTCTACCAAGAACATCTAACCCAAATCACAGCCACAGAAGGCTTGGAGCAGACAGCTGGAAGGTCTTTGGGAAGGACTCAAGACAGGGAGCGAAGCCGATGGGAGTCCTTCAACCAAGTTTAAGTTTAGTCACTGTGAATGCAGTTAACTGCACCTCTGAACCCATGTGGTAAGGCAGCAGACTTCCCCTGCCTGCCTGGGGCATGAGTAAATTCAAAGACACAACCTCTGCAAAATCTCTTGCACAGACTCTTAAGAAAATCCTCTCTGCCTAGCTCTGGTGCCCTGATTCAGCAGAGCTGTGTGATCAGATGTCAGGCCCCTCCAGGAGTGTTATCTTTACTTTCCAATGGATGCAAGTAGGTTTTGTCCATGTTTAATCATGTTTAATCACCATCCCAGGAATAAATAGGGAAGTTTATATCCCCTTCCTTTCTCAGGAAGGAGAGAGCACTAGGACAAGAGGCAACAGACAGAAATTGATGCACAGAAGTTCCACCTGAATATGAGGAAGAACTTTTTTTTATTGTGTGAGTGACCATGCACTGGAACTGTTTGCCCAGAGAGAGTGTGGAGCCTCCCTCACTGCAGATATTCCAGAACCAAAGGACACAATCCTGTGCCATGTGCTCTGGGATAGCCCTACTTGAGCAGGGAGGCTGAACCAGATGACTCACTGTGGCCCTTTCCAACTGAATCCATTCTGTGACTCTGTGATTCATTTACCTTATACAGCGTGTTTCGAATTATTTCGATATTCATTTCATCCAGGTCCTGTTCAGATATGCAGTCTTGGAAGAAAGCAGCTGAAACAGAGCCAGAGACAGAGTTAGCATTGCCCTAACCAGAGCCATGCTCAGCACTTTGCAGACTCCTCAACAATACCAGGCAGAAGCACATCCTGTGTTGAGCTTGTCCCTCCTAGGCCTGGCCCTTATCTTCAGCAGCCAAATTGTCATGACTCAAAACCTCAGGCTCCACCATGGTTCCTTAGGCCATAATAATTTTTGGGTTTCCCATATGAAAATCTTTCTTTATCCCTTAGCCCTATGGTTTTGTTAACAGCCTATTCCCAGCAGAAAAATTCTCAGCTCTAGCCCCCAGTATCAGTGATAGAGAAGCCTGTATTTAAAAATAAGCGGTCCCCCAAACTGTTCCCAGATGCAGGCACTTGGAGGTGACAAGGCAGCTTTGAACTGCCTGCTACAGCACTGCAGGAGTGCTTCAGCACCTGTGAGACAGCAGCTAGTGAAACACAAGGAGCTGATGCTTCTCCCTCCTTCTACAACATTTTAGTGGGGATTAAGAAAGTATGATGATGCCATAGCTCATGACGTTGGTCATGGTTGGAGTCAGGAGTTGTTTCTCCTGGTCAAGTCTATCAGTCTCATTTTCCACTTCTTCCAGGGGCTTTTATTTCTCTAGCTGAAAGTTAGTAACAGGAGACAGAATAAATTAGTAGGACTTGGTAGGATGCTTAGCCCTACATACTTTGCCAGAGTACCCCTGGGAGGGAGCTGGAGAAGTTGTTGCCACCTAAAGAACACAGATTTCAGATCAAACAGGTGCTGCAAGCTGCAGATATAGATGAGTCTTTTACATCTACAGTGTAAATGCTAACGAGTGGTACAATAAAACCCATTGACAGGACTTCCTGACTTCAGCTCTCACTCAGTAACCAACTTTGCTGAATTTGCTACAAAGAGAAATCTGATCTGTCTCAGCTTACACAGTGCAGCTGTGGGTAACAGACACCACAGCCATGCTGAGAACTGACCAATGCTCTGCTCTGTGCAACAAACCAGCTGCAGTGCAGGCTCACACCTCTGGCCTGCACCACTTTTATAGCATGAGCTGCCTGGAAGAACACCAGCCACAGTGTGGGTCTGGAGGGTCCTCAACAGAGATTAACCTCTACAGAAGTTTCTTTGCAGCACCAGAGCACAATGCCACGTGTCCGGGGGAACGCTGCTCCTGATGGTTGGCAAAAATGCAAACAGAGAGTGCCAGGACTGGTTTTTACTGCAGGATGTGCTGGCCAGCCTGGATAGCTAAGCAGTGGCTACTTCAGAGTAGCTGAGGAATGAGTACACAGCTATTTCAGTTCTTGGCCCTCCAATATCCCAAATTAGGCTTACAGCCCTGTTAACCTATGAAAGCCATTTGGGGTTAGGCATTCCCACCAAGCCACGTAGCTACTCAAGTCCTCTTAGGAGATAGAGCTGCTGTTTCTTTGCGTGTGGTCACTGGAAAGAGTGCAAGTTAAACAACTGAAGCCTGCATGCCTGCTTGTTTAGGCAACACAGCTACTCCCCATGTTCCCCTGCTGAAGAAATGCCACACTGGTTGGTACACAGCCCCAAGGGCATGGCCAGGGCAAAGGTCTGGAGAAGCCAGCCCAGGCAGGGCTGAAGCAGGCAAAACCAACTCATGTACAAGTACATGAAAGCAAGAGGCAAAGACCCTCAATTGCCAGCCATGTTGTCCAGAAGCATCTCAACACTGACACGGGGCATTTTCACTCCATATTCTGCTGGAAGATTTAAGGTCTCTGAGAGATAATATCTCCGAAATACTCTGTTCTATCTTCTTGCCAAAATGGGAAGGTTCCCACTTACTCGTGAGGAGGATTTTCTTCCCACACATCATCCCTACAGTGGGCTCAACTCAGCTGCATGCAGAGCCTCAGTTCTCCTACTCCGTTGTTGCCCTGCCTTGCAACCCAGATCCCCTGAGGCAGGTTCTCCCTTCTTTACTGGGCACAAGTTATTTTTCCATGACAACTACTCCATTTGCCCCGTTATTTCGCAGAGCATTTACAAAGCACTTTCAGTTCCAAAGCCAACCATTTCTATCAAAGACAGCATGATGACAGAGTGTTTTCTTCTTTCTAGCAACCCCAAAAGAATGACTAATCACTGACTCAGGCATATCTCATTACGTTTTTGCCCACAGATGCTAAACTAGAAAGTCACCTGTGACTACCTCCCCTACTACTGCAAAGACTTCCATATTTTCTCCAGAACCACTTCCTACACCTTTTATCTTTAAAGAACAGATCTGTCTGACTAGCTCTTCATAAGACACTTGGTTTTAGCATTATGTGCCTCCTGAACAGGCCTGTAGCCTTGAGACAATATACCTCAGTCCAGGATGCTGCTATACAATGAGTTTTAAAAGGTTTTTGGAGATTTCTTTGTTTTGCTGTGGTTGTTTGGGTTTTCTTTTTGTTTACATAAAGGGCTTTTATTTAACTAGTGCTAATTTTAGTAGTCTCAGAACAAGACTGGGCATGTGCAGATCTCTGTAGTTATCTATAAAAACTGCGTACAAGAAATTACCCAATGGTCGAACTAAAAGTGGTAGAAATCAAGTGATTCATTCCAGCAGAAGACCCAATAGCCTTTCACTAAGGAGACTCAAGGCCTGGCTCACAAACACCAAACTGTCCAGCACTTTGCCCTACCACTGTGATTCCCTGGACACTGGCTGAAGGGTACAGAGAGGTAGCTGGTCCTCCAGAGGAAAAAATGGCATAGGACAGAATAAACCTGAACTCAAGCCCAGCCACCACAGGCAGTACAGCCACAGCTGTGCATTACCCACCGCTTTGTGTCTTCCTGGAGCACAACTTAGGCTTAGCTGCAGATAGTTAGACTGGGGGAGAAAGGGACATCTGTTCCACCACAGACAGCTGAGAGGCATTTTGAACAGCTCCACTCACCCAGGGGAGTGTCCACCAAGATTGCATTGTAAAGCTCTGCAGGTGTCTGAGCAATGTTCACAGCTTCCATCTGCTCAAAACTTCCCAGAGGATGGCATTTGGGCACCAGCTCCGAGATGGAACGCTGGTGCAGAGTTCCAGTGATCAGCAGAATGACATTGTCAATCATGTAGCTGTACCTGGAGGAAGGAAAGAGGAAGACTGAAACAATACATACAATGTGAAACCCAGCAACAGGCACACATCATCTCCTCGTGAACATCTCCAGAAAGATGCACACTTCCCACAAAGAAGTACTAAGGCACCTCCTTAGCATCTGTTTATCATGCCAGCCTAGGAAAAGGCAATCAGGCATAATCCCAGGCTGTGATTTATGCCATAGCTGAACCACACCATCTGGGTACCACCCACCACTGAAGAGCATTAGACTGGAACTGACTTCTGGAGGTCTCTGGCCCCACACCCTGTTCCGAGCATGGCTGGCTCTAACTGCTCAGGCAAAAAGACTTTTGAATGTTCATATGAACTTTAAATTACTGGAAAGGATATGTATCTCACAGCCTCCCTGGGGCTCTGCTTCAGCATCCAACCACACCTGCAATGAAAAGGCTTTCCCTAACGTTCCCCCATGGTCATTTGTCTACTGTCTCTCATTCTAACCCCACACACCTCCAAGAGGAGCGTGGCTCCAGTTTCAGTGCCAGCAACACTGCTCCATCTTGCCAAGTGAAAGGAGGAAGGGTCACATTTCTGCCGCCTCACTCCATTCCAACAACAACAGGACTGGCAGCTTTGGCACAACCTTCACTCACACCCTCAAGAAACTACACACAAGGTTTTTCACACCTTACACCAAAAGCTACAAACTTCTTCGCATTAGCCCACGTTATGACGCCCCAAACCAAACTCTCCACTTATGTTGTTCAGGATTAGCAGATTCAGTCTTTGGAACTGCAGCAATGGGACATTCAATCTGGAATCACGGTACCTGGCATAAGTTCCACCAACACAAGCCCTTTGTGGCCTTCCTCTCCAATATGTCCATTTTTCTCCTGCACTGAGGAGCTCAGAACTGGGCAGAGCATGCCAGGTGAGGCCTCCCTTGAGCAGATGAGAAAGAACACCTCCCAGTACTCCCAGTCCAGCCAGAGAAGAGAGACACAGCTAGCCTGAAGACTGGGAACACACGAAAGGCTGGTAGCCTTCTCCAAGTAGAAGGTCTAAGCAAGGGATGGAGGCATCACATAAATACCAAGTGTCCCCAGCAAGAACAGCAGTGATACTCTAGGCATCTTCACCACCAGCTAAGGTACAAGCCAACCAAGCTGAGAACCTGAAAAACATCAAGTGAGATGAGGGGGTTTTTTAGTCAGCAGAAGTTGCCTTTGCACATATCCCTCAGCAGCACAGGGAAGAGGCACAGATGCTGAAGAGCAGGCTATGTGGCATTTTACACTCCCTTGATCGCACTCCTAGAACTCCAAAAAGTTAGATGATGAAAAAGACCTGAAGAAGCTCCTTGGCAGGAGATGCTTCAAAACAAATAAGATCAGGCCTGAACTAGAATGACAAAAGGAGTTAAGCACATCTGGAGTTGTAGAGAGTCAGGCTTCCCACAGGTACTTGAGTACTGAAGAAAGGGAACTTAAGGCCAGCATCCTGGGACCGAGGCGAAGACAAGGCATGGTAAGGCTCTGGTGATATTTACCAGACACACACTGGGATGCTGCTGGTCTTTGCATTTCCAAGCTAATAAAGAGCACAGTGCAGACCTGCTTCCCTTTAACCACATCAAAGGCAGGTAAGCAGAGCCAGT
>VYZP01023169.1:31599-70962 GCA_013400635.1 Hypocryptadius cinnamomeus | reverse complement strand
TGCAGAGGTGCACAGCAGGGGTTTTGTCAGGATGGGTTAAGATATTGCCTTGCTCAGGCAGCTTTAATGTTTTCCAAAACCAGCATTAGACATTAACTCAGACTACTGTGAGCAAGGCCAAAGTTCCTATGTGACTGCATTGGGCAGTTACTCAGATTACTATAGAAGCAGGAATTTATTTTGGGATGAAAAAGGGAAATTTCCAGTGGGATCAGAGCAGTGCTCTGAACTCGGCATGAATTCTAGAGACAGCTTTAAAAGATAATGAAGTTGTTTTGACTATAGTCACTTTAGCATCTAGTGCTTCCTTCTCGCAGCTCATTCAGTTCACATACTCAGGGGGTGTTGGGAGAAGTAACTTAAGGAAAAAGTTTCAGGCTGGTTATACACAGATCCATCTATATCCCAGTGGATACTGTGCTGGTACACAGAGCCACTTGTCACACCTCTCTCAAGCTCCAAATGTTAAGCAGCCACGGGGGAAAGCAACACACAGACTTCAAAGCCCAAAAGAGCAGTGGCTGACACTAAGAATAGTGCCAACAGCTGAGATGTTTGTATCTGCGGGGTCGGCTTAAGATCATTAGTAAATAACTGCACAGATGTCCTGATCTGGAAAGGAGAGGAATGTTGCACATCAGGAAGATCTCAGTGCCTCACTGAGACTTGTTTGAGTAATAGACAATGGATGTGAACAGAGTCAAATCCTTTAATCAGTTTTTCAGCTCGTATTAGAACAGGTCAGATCAGCAGCAGTTCTACCTCTCATCTGCAGATGAAGCTCAGACAGTCCAGGAACAGCAAAAGCAGATGCAATGTGTGATGATCTCTGCTCAAAGTGTCTTTGCTGGTCTCTTCCTTTCTTTGCACACTGTCCTTCCTAGAGTCACACCAATACAAACCATACCTAAGTGCTACATTCGTGAACCTGCCAAAGAGAAAGCTGAGAATTTCATGGCTGCCACCACAAACCAAGGGCGCTCAGCCAGGAAGTGGGTGCTCTGCTAAACTTAGATCAACAAGACCATTTGAGAGCAAAGAGTTATAACTTCACAGTACTACAGAGGCTGTGGCAGCCTTTCAAAACCAAGTATCCAGGAATGTTCTCAGCATTAATCTATATTTAGCTGTATCTCCACATGATTTTTACCATCCTCTAGTCTAGGTCTCTTGGGATACTGACCTCAGTTTTCCACTGGTATCATCTGTTAACTTACATGCAGTGATACAGTGTTAGCTGCATTGAAGACTAACGAGAAAAAAGCTACAAGAAACACTTTTAATTTTAAGGCTTTATGAATTTGACTCAGTGCTCCTGATCTGTAAAAACCCCTTGAAACATCAGGGAATGTTTTGAGCACCTTGCAGACTGGTGCAAGAACCTCTGGTTACCTAAACTTGATGTCTCACAGTTTGAGAAACACAAGGCTGATACGCAAAACTGAGCCCTGGCACTCTGTGTCATGTTGAACAGACTTGAGCCCTAATTAAATTTTAAATATCAACCAAAAACATGTAATCATGCTGCTTTCACAGGGACCAGCTGCAGAAGTCAAACTTGCATAAAGTTTTTCTTATCTTACCAGTAAAACACAAACCCTACAACATTTCATGGATATAAAATAAGAGGAAAGGCTGCACTGTTCACATTATGCTCCAGACTGTCTCTAGTAGCTAAGAAACCTGAATGAGTTTAGAGGCCTAAAAGCCTTTACCTGCTTCTCAGTGAATGTGTGGTCTGGACCCAGCCAATGTGCAGAATGTCTCTGTGCATACAGAGCTGCTGCCAGCAGAAGACAAGAAAATTCATCATCCCACCTGACATGCAGTAAACCACAGGAGGTAGACACAAGACTTAGCTCAGCCTCTAAATATTGTGGTACTTATTCAAAGCTCTAGTGTTTGCTAGACTTCAAACTAGCTTACAGAATGGACCTGGGAGAGGGGACTAGGACCCAAGAGCCTTCAGAAGCAGTGCTCTTGGCCTCCAGACCTTCTCTGGGCTGAACTTGTCAGTCTAGAGCACTGGGTGAGGCAAATCAATGGAAAGGTAAAAGGAAAACAAAAGCTGCTAAGGTCAAGCATGAAAGACCTTGGGAATGGTTTCAGTCAAGGAGTGAAGCATGTTACATGTAAACAGAATTGCTTAGTGAGTGCACACTCAGCTGAAGGCACTGCACATGGGTTTTCTTCTGGAAAAGCTGCAGTCACACAAATTGATTTGAGCAGCATTGATAACCTCCGAATACACGCTCCCTTCCCTTCTTGTTTTATGCCTCTAACAAACATTCTCTTCAGCCTGTTGAGGAAAAGACTGCAAGAAGGAGCATGGGAGAAGTACAAGGACTGTTCCTGCAGACTCACCAGAGAAATTCAGCTTTAAACAAAGCCCAAGAAGATACAGAAGTCCACACACTGCCTGTGGATGACACCGCATGAGCTTGGACAGGGATGATATCCAGGGGCAATAAATTTTCACCTAATCACCCAGAGCCTGCATGCTAGAGCCCTTTCTCACACTCTGCAGAGTTTCACTGAAGACTTCCCTTAGTGACACACAGGCTGAAATCTGGAGCTCATCATTCACTTTTTGAGCATCTTTACTGCCACCAGTAACATTTTGTTAGCTTTACTGATCACTACCACAGCTCACTGTTTGCCAGGCACTGTGTTAACACACTGTGAAGAACAGTGCTGCTCTGTAGCAGAGCAGTTAGGCTGTTCCCATTCAAATCCACAGGCCAAATGAAATGTTTTTCAGGCATCAGGAAAGAAAAAAAAAAAAAAAGCAAAAAAGCAGCCTTTTAATGTAATATACAGTGAAACACACCTTTCAAAGATTCCCTTTCTAATGAGGGCACCCGCAGTCACACCACGACTCCCACAGTCACCACCATGCAAGTCCATCATCACAGACATTGGTTCTGGGAAACCCATATGAGACCAGCATCCTTTGGGAATGCAGGTGAGCAGATGCAGCTCTGATGCCACCATCCAGAGGACACAAATCTCTGATCATTTCCAGACCATTAGCTACATGCCCTCTACTTTTGAATATTGCATAATCCCTCCAAGAACTTGGCTTATCAGTTCAACTTTGCACTCCCTGCAAACACGGAAGCTGTTTGTCAGAAACCTGTGCTGCTTTGCCAAAACAATCTCTGCCAGAAAAGGCTCTTAAATCTTTTATTACAGAATCCCCCGCCACTACAGTAATTTTTGCTTCCTAATCCCACTGCCACCAAGGAATCTGACTGAAATAATATAGTGTAATTTTAAATGCAGCAGCACTAGGAAAGATCCTTCAGACTGCTGGACTTGTCACAATGAACTACACCTAATGTAAAGCATTTAAAGGGTTTTTTCCTTCGGCAGGAAAGGATTTCAAAGGGATGCAGTCATATTTTGTAACCTCCACAGTTATGCCAGGATGCACACTCAAGTACATTTAAAATGGAGACAGGCAACTTCCTACTCCAGAGAATAAGATTAGTGCTCTTCATTTTAAGTAGCAATTGAAAAATTTGGCTTCAGAAAAACCACTGCTGCAAAATTAAAATTGAATTCAAAGTTGTGCAGCAGAAACTAGATCTATCCAGTGCAGGGGAGAGGCAGAGCAGGACTGGGTCAGGGAGAAGGTAACAGAGGGAAGTGTCAGTGAAGAAAAGGCATGCACAAGGGGAAAAGGTACATGCAGCCTCATCAAAAACACATCTTGTGACCACAAAAACATACTGAAAGCCAAGTTCCCAGCTGCATCCTCGGGGCAAAAAAAGAACCTGGTTCCCAGCCCTTGCAGGCTGGTAAGACAAAGATAAAAGATGACCTAGTCTGTCCTCTAGATGACAGGCTTGATCACAGATTTGGAAGATGTATTTAGACCCAGCTTGCCCCTAGCCCTCACTCCCACGTCACACTCAGTGTCCACAGTTGTCAGCAGCTCCCCCATTGAAGACAAGACCAAACCCTTCTCTGCCAATCAGTTTGCTGTGAGGCTCAAGGGGCCCAACAGCTGCCAGGGCCTTGACACCGGTCTGTTGCAAAGCCAGACTTCCCAGAGCAGGGAAGAGACAGTGCTGAAGAAGTGGGGAGGGGAAAAAACCCAAAACAAACCCCAAACAAAAAAATCCCACACAACAAAAACCAAACAAACCAACCCAAAAAAACCACTAACCCCTTTTCCTTGCCACTGGAAAAATACTAAAGCTGACAATCATCAGGCTACAGCAGGCTGGAGTCAGGATTCTTTATCATAATGTTGCTCCTATCTAAACCATATACAGGAACACTGGAAGGAAGGAGAGACAGGCCATGGCACAGTGTCAGGCTAACACAAAGAACAAAGCCTGTACAGAACAGCAAGGCAGCACATCACTAAGAAGAACCTAAAACCCACTTCCATCCCACAAGTCAATATGTGCTTGTTGAATTCAGGAAGTGGCTTTTGCTGTTTCAAGAACACTTAATACCTGTTTGTTGCTGCCTTACAGAACATCACTGCATTCCCTCAGCCAAACAGTCCATTGTTTGTGTTGGAGCAGAGATGTTAACAGACAATTTGTGCCTATCACTCAGAACCTACTATGGTTGGCTGAATGACATGGGGAAGCACCAGCAGACTTCCAGTAAGGAGCTTCGTGGCAAGATGCAGAGCTAGCAGGTGTGTTATGGAGACTGCAGCAGGCTCAGCAAGTCGAGCTTTCTGCTTGCAGTGGCAGAAGCTGCCAGCTACAGCCACCACTTGAAAAAACAAATTGAGGAAGTTGGCTGATTTCCCTTATTTTGGTACTAAGAACACAACACTTGCCACAGAAGAGTTCCTGGAGAGAACCAGAGCCAGGAAAGAGTCAGTGTGGTGCCAGGAGAGGAGCACAACAGGACAAAAAAAACCCCCAAAAAAACCAGTGTCAGCAAGTGACTCGGGGAACAAAGACCTTACTTTGAGGTTGCTGCCTAGCCGCGTTCTGGGGTCAGTTTTGTTCTTGTACTTTTAAACACTGTCCTTTCTCCTATGCTCAGGATAGAGATTAACTCCTGCTCACCTCCCCAGGTGACCATTCTCACCCACGCTGGCTGTGCACCTGGGGACAGGAAGCACGGGGCTGGAGTGCCACCTTCCGGCAAGCAACCGGCAGCGCGGCCTCCCCTCCCGGGAGCGGGAATGGAACACGCACCCTCCTGGAGCGGGAATGGAACACGCACCCTCCTGGAGCCGGGCACGGAACGCGCACCCTCCTGGAGCCGGGCACGGAACGCGCACCCTCTGCTCCAGAGCCCCTGCACTCCCCTATTGCTGCTTCTCCTTTCCCTGGCCTCACTTATTGCAGGGGCTGCTTCAAAGAGGCAAGTGAAATGACATGGTATCATTCCACCTGGGACAAACGGCATGGCTCCTGGCACGTGGTGCTGGGGCCAGAGGAGACAAGGACTACAGCTGTTCCCACAATCAGACATCTCCCCAGATCTCAGCAACGTGTCCCGAGTCAGATCAGAGCATCCTCGAAAAACAAGCACAACAGTCACCCGATGATGCACTCAAAACCACCTCAAAGGTTCAGCAGGACATTCAGGAAGGAGAAAGCTTGACTGTTTTTTAAGTGCTTGATCCACCTTCTGGCATCAGCCATGCACAGCATGGCCACTATCAATGAGTGTTAAGAGGCCCATGAGGTTATCCAGGAGTCCTAAGAAGGCCAAAAAGGTAAGTACATACAAAGACATCCAAGCAGCAATGAGTTTCAAAGCTGAACTGGACATGCTACAAAACATTTCCTTCGGATTTGAGCCAGACACACCTCCTACAATCCCACTCAATGTCAAAAATCTCTGTTTACAACTCAAAAGAGGTCTTGGTGAACTCAAGCTTTCTTCCTGCAGAAGCCAGCCCTGCTCAAACTTTCCACATCTTTCTACTATTTTTTATTTCACTTCAGCCTGTATACTATTAGCACACAGATACATCCAGTTGAATACAATTTCTTCTTCTGACCACCTGGTGCCTCAATTGCCTTGAGCTGTCTACCAGGAGCAGTCTTTATCATTTCCTGCTCAAGTCTCATTAACTACCCTGAAAGAATGGAGTGGGAAATAGTCATGTTCAAAAGGCAAAGATAGATCACCCCCTATCTGTATGTGCACCCAGAATGAAAAATCAAGAGGCAAAGGCTTGTCCCAGTGTCCCCCAGACAGGCAGGATGACACAGTACCTCTGGGTGCACAAGCACAAAATCTCCATCACTGCCAACATCCTTTGGCTGAACATTTTTACAGTGCTGCCTCCACACATGCCTGAGCTAGATGAAAACCACTGGCACAAGTATGTGCTACCAGCTCCAAAGTGAGCTGTTCTCCACTCCCAACTATTTGGGACCCAAATGGGAAGTTTTACACTGTCAGCAGACAAAATCTCTGGAATTTCTGTCCCCTGCCCCAAACCAAGACCTACAACAACTCAAGAGACAGTTTCAGGGAACACACTCTGAAAGGCAGCCTAAGAAGTGTCACAGCCTAAGAAGCCTCTTTTCTACTAGGCCTGTCACCAAAATACCAGGTTTATCAAGAGAAGATACCAAGACCCACTGGGCAAAAGCAACACGCTCTCCAAACTCCTTGTGGTTCACTGTATCTTGTTTTAACCTGCTTGTGGAGTCATTAGAGTTTAGTTATTAGTTAGTCATTAGAGTAAGTTATCAGAGCTCCTAATACCCTGATAGTGACTCCCACCTTGGACCAGTCAAAGCTGGTAACACTTTCTCTACTTCAACAATACGCCACTGGTGTGCTGAGTGCAGACCCAGGGGAGACCCCTCCGTCAGTGGTGCAGCAGAACCACAACAAAACCCAACACTTGACCTCCTTGCACAAAAGGCTCTACAAGAGAGTGCAAACATTCCATATGGAAAAATAACTTTCTTCTTCACCTTTTGCCTTCCTCTAGGCAGCACTGCAGACAATAGCATTAAAGCAAATCTTGTGGGTAAAAAGGAAAAGAAGAGATAAGGGTGAAGACGACTCGAGGAAGGAACATTCTGTGCGGAACAGAAACAATATATTCAAAAACAGATTATGCAGTAGCAAGAGACAGAGGTATCTGCACAGAATCATGTTTTGCTGTAGAGAACTCATCAAAATCAGAATGACAGAAGCAGAACAAGATCAAAGTTAAATCAAGTGAGGGCAGAACACCAGTTTTAAAAAGTGATTCCAACAGCTGGTAAGAACCAGCCTGATTACACAAGATGTCTGAGGTCTTCTGCAAAACTCAAAGTGGATGTAGACACTGGATAAAGATCAACAGGACTGAAGTTAAGAGGAACTGGATTTCCATGGCCATCCACAGCCTTCCTACCAAGTCAGGTAGTGTGTAACCAAGGCAGGCCTGGCCTGAGACCATTCAGCTCATGTTTGCCACACACTGGTTTTTAAAGTGAGACTCTTAGGCAACAGCAAAATTTTAAAGTCTGCAAGATACTGCTGTGCTGCCCAAACTATTGCCTTTAAACAGATATGACAGAAGCATTAGTGATTACTATGATAATTCCATGGAGACATTTTCATAAACCTGTAACAGAGCAAAGGAAAAGCAACAGGGGAGGACCACCCACCTAATATTGCCAAGCTTAAACAGCACTGATGTCTTGACAGAAAATTCAAGATGGGTAAAGAGCTGTTTTAAGAGTTAACTTAAGTTTGAGGGAATAGAAGAGATTGTTCCATACAGCTAAGATGATGAACTAGAAATTGCTTCATCCATTGTAAACACTGCTGCAAAACAGGAGCTTAGCAATGTTTTGCTCCAATTTGGGTCCAAAAATGAAAACTCTAGAAATTCTACTGACAAGCTTATAAGTAAAAACTATTTCTTAGAAAACAGGAAAGGCTTAGGAGACAGCTTTAACATACTGACACAGAAAATAATAGATAGGAGCCACTGGGTTAGAAAGTGAGATAGCAGTAGCACCCAGACACAGAAAAGAGTGAACACAAAGGCAGGTGGCAGAGAGACAGGTGTTTACTCAATATTTGCAAATGCAGGAGATATCACAGAGAGATGAAAATTTAAAATTTTTCCATTAACCACAAAGATCTTTCTACATCAGCCTGCATACAGAATTCAAAAACTTGTAGCTGGTAAGCAGGATAACAGACAACTGCCAAAAATGCATGATTAAATATCACTTGCCAGAGCACTTGTGATGAGCCCAGGCTCACTGTACCAGAGGTGATATATTAACTATCCCATTCGAGAATAGAGTATGATCTCCTTCTCAGAAATGCAAGTTAAAGTCACATTCTACCGAACCAGAAACTCACTTTTGTCCTTGAGGCATCTCCTTGGTGGTTAGAGACCACTGGCTGTGTAGCTTGCAAGCTAAAGGTTTGCAAGCTGACTAGAGCTTACAGGAATATAGACTAAGGAAAGGAAAAAAGTCAATTTTATTTCCATGTTTCAGATGCAAGCTAGGACAACTAGTATCCCTCTGCCACTAACAATTCCATTTTGTTACTGAACAAAACAAGAGCAGCACACTGGGAAGCAGAGGGTTGTACAAAACCTTTGGGAGAAGATACCTTGAGACTGCTGGGCTATTTCAAGCTTTTCACATCAGCTGAACCTGCTGTGGAAGCCCCATGTGTTTCCACCAACTGACAGAGACGTGCTGAGGCTGCTGCAGCCCTGTCTTTCCCTGCTGTGCATTCCTACCATCCCTGCCTTCCCCTAGTGCAGGCATTTGCTGGATCCCATTGAGCGGTCCAAGAAAAACAAACCAGTCAAAGCTTAACCCCAAAAGGGAAAAGTTGTTAAATTTCTGGCCAGCTCAACTCCCTGAACCAGTTTGTGTGGGGCCAGAGTCCCTGGGGTGGGACAGGAGAATCACACCAGCCCTGATGAAGGCTGATTAACCTCAGTGGCTCAGAACTAGCAGGCAACTCCTGTAATGCACACACATGGCATGCCTATGTTTTGCAGCAGGACAACAGTTTTAAAAAAACAAGAACATTTAACACAAAGGACAAAGATAAATGGTACCTCTAAGAGACTGAATCAGTACTGCAATGGAAGGCAGCCAAGCAGCTGTACCAATGGAGCACATGCTCCCTGGGAACAGAAGCCTTTAATAACAGAGTGATACAATGCTGCTGCTTTGAGACCTCCAGATACAATCACACTCATTTCATTCAAGAAGCTGCATAAAACACAGCAGGCACAGGGCTGAGAGTAGAAAGCTGGTCTGAGAGCTCTCAAGTCTGAAAGAACACCAGCATTTCAAATGCTGTCCATGACCAGCTGGTACTCACGTGATGAAGTCCAGAAAACTTGCCAGGGGCTCATAGGCGTGGTTCCTCATGTGACGGAACTCCACCACCATCTTCTCCTTCAGCTTGTCATCAATGACGGACACAGTGAGCGGGGAGGCTTCATTGGCCAGGAAGTTCCCATAGTCTGTGCTCTGGAGGTGCAGCTTCAAGTCTGAAAAAGAAAGAAAAATTCCACTCTAGAGGGTTTTGGGCTGGGTTTGGTGGGTTTTTTCAGCATAGCAAAGAAAGCTGCTGCTCAGCACTTCTCTAGGCACCCTCTTCTCTGAAAGATCACCTAGACAAATCCCTTGTGTTAGGTCATACACTTATATTTGTTCCCAGTTTTATCATGGACAACCCAAATGCAGGAAAAGATCAGTGTTTCACTGTATCAGCCTTGCCTCATCTTAAAGACAAATCTGTGACACCATCTGTGTAACTGAGCACACACACTGGTGCCAGCTGTTTCACTCTGCTAGGTCAAGGTGGAAGCTTACTGATTTTCTAGGAGGTACTTGCTAGAAATCCAGGGGGAGATAAAAACCAAATAACTTAAGCACTCCATCTAGTCAAAAGGGCGCTGGGTGCAGGCTCCTCTAAAAAAATCACAACCAAGAACCTAACTGCGTGCACAGCAAGTCTCCCCAGATACTAGTGATGTGCAGACATTTGTAAAGCTTTCAAAACCAGAAAGACAGAAACAGCAACTTAGAAATTATAAACCATCTTGGTCTTACATTATCAAAGCAGCCCAGCTAATTGTGCTGGTAAATAGAATTCAGGCATTAATAGGTAGAGAGGGGCTAGTGAAGATGAAGGCCATTTAAATCCATCTCACAGGGTAGGCAATCCCTGCCCAGGATTGAAGAACATGCTCAGAACTCTTCCCTTTCTCCAGTTTCAAGCAGAGGAAACCTTTGTTTCCTCTGTTACCCCTGCTTGCAGGTCAGGTGCCCAACCAAGCTGCAGTCCTGGCCAACAAGCAACCACAACATGCTGAGTTCTGTCAAGATAAAAGCACTGTTGGAGCCAAAAGCATTTAAGCGTCTCTGTGGAAAAACTGAATCCAGAACTAAGGAACGTCATACAATCCTACTCCTCAAAGCTCTACTAGTTGCATTGGTACACAATGTTCATCTCCTTTCAGCTTCACCTCAGAGGGCCAGTTAGGCAAGCATCCTCCCAGGGATTCAAGATCTTTATGGGGTAAGGAGAGGAGCTGGAAGAGCTGAGTCAAACCAGATGTGAACACACCATCCAGAGAAAACAAAAGAAGACATTTCTCCCCGGTTTTTCTGAAGCAGCATTACCGAGGCTGCCTTTCACTTCCACCGAGCCATACAAGTCCTCAGCATTACAGCACAAGCATCCACAGCACTGAGGTCAGAGCAAGCACTCAGCCTGGTTTGAGGAGTTTGACCTTTTGACACTACACCCAGCCATGAGGACAAGCTGGAGAGCTCCTCCTCAGGCTCCAACCTGAGCTTGTACAGCATGACACTGTTCTCAGCCCAAGGGATCAGGGGTCAAACAGCTTCCAAGCCAACTGACTCTCCTGGGTAGTTCCTAGGAGCTCTAGCAAATATGGTTTTGACTCAGCACTCTGTAGTTACAAAGATGTTCCCACTGCTCAGTGCTACAGAAAACAGATGGAGTTTATAGGGAAGGGAAATAAAGGCCAGAGACTTATACACCACTCAGTTTGTCAGGTGCTCAAGGACAGGCTGGATAGGGCTTGGAGCAATCTGGTCTGGTGGAAGGTGTCCCTGCCCATGGAAGGAGGTTTGAAACAAGATGGTCTTTAAGGTCCCTTCAACCCAAACCATTCAATAATTCTGTGAATCCTGGATGTAGCAAAGAGAGCTCCCCATCCAACTACACACACCAAGGCTGAAGCAAAGCAGAGCTCTAACCTAGATCTCTGTTCCCAGGGTAATCTGCAGCTGAATAGCTGTGGTTTGTTCTACCAAATCATGGTCAGCTTATGTTCACACTTTCAAGAGAGAAGACATTGCCTGAGTAACTCAGTTGAGTCTCCAGCACAAACCTTGCCACAGAGTTAAACTCCAGATCATGCCAGAACTTGGCATGTCCCTCACCTCCATGCAGCTGCACAGGATTATTACTGATAGTAATCACTTCCTAAAGTCTTCAAAAAGCCCAGCCCACAGGCAGCACCCATGTGCAAAAGGTTCTGAGCCATCTGTTCTGCCATTGCTTCATTTCTGAAAGTGAAGATAGATGGGAAATCTACCTGAACTATGTCTTAATGAGTTTTTGTCCCACTTTTTAAAACTCTTGAATGATGAACTCTGGAGTCTGAGAGGAAAATAAGTTTCTGACAGATCAGGACTTTACTAGCTTGCTTTTAGCAGAAACTGGAGAAAACATGGAACAAAATTGATCAATTAATATGTCCAATGAACATGAGAGAAAAGGTCCTGGTAAGAGTATTATATCCATAAGCACAGATTGCAAGGGGAAGGCACAGGGAACTGCAATAGTTGCATTCATATACCTTCTACTTGCAGTTCCTAGTAGTTTTGCAGAGCTCTAATGGAAGCTAAGTCTGCCCAAAAAGGCATGTGATGTTGTTTTGCAGCATACAGGACTTTGGAGAGGAAGCAGCTATTGCATATCCCAGATCTGCCTTCAATAGGGAAGCTGCCAAAGCTTATTTCCTCAAGTCCAACATCATTGGTTTGTTTTGTTGTCATCACAACCTGAAACTCTGCTTTTGAGGTTGCAAGAAGCTGCTTTGCTATCATGTCACTTGATGCTACAGACTCAGTGACACAAAAATTTAAGTTTGCTGTACTTCCAGGAAGCCAGAGCTGCACTGCATCTAGACCAGAGGCACACAGGCTGCACGTTGTGCCTTGCAGGCTCTCCAACAGCTCTGAGCAAGCTCCCATAAGCTGCTTGGCCGGAACATTTTGCCCTGCTCCATGAAGGGGTTGTGCCCCCAACTCCACAGCACAAGAGCCAGCACATTATGTTGCAACTGGAATAAGGGCCGTGTTTATATAACACTTGGAATTCATTTTTACAAGGAAGGCCAGCCACAAACTGCAGAACTAAACTTTTCTGAATCTTTTAGCATCCAAGCAGACAAAACGGAACATATTTTCCAAAAACTGGACCGGATTTATGAACCCTGACTCAGTGCATCCCACGGTGTATCAGTGCTTTACACTAGCCTGTCCTCCTCCAGCTGCTGGGCTAGTCACCAAGCTTCAGCCAAGAGGGTTTGGGAGCTTTTAATAGGACTATTCACATGTCAAGCGTCTCAGATGAGAGCAAACTAATCCCGTGGTTTCACAAATCTGCTGCCAGAAGAGCTGTCCCAGTAGCACGGTGACTAATAAATGGACGCACTGCTGAGCAAGCCCCAAGCTCTCCAAAAGTTCAGGTTCCTAACACAAGCTTGGACTGAGCCCGAGCTGGCCTCTGGCAGCAAGAGCAGCACCGTGGCAGGGGCAGCTGCCAGAGATCCCACACGCTGCATGTCGATAAGACACTGGCTGCAAGGCTTCTGCAGTGCCTCTTCCCCAGCTGCTGCTGAAAGGGAGGGAGACCTGCACCTAGAGCCCAGCCCCTCCTGATCAGCTGCTCCAGATACCCACAAACAACAGCACACAGCCTCATCCCAGTGATTGATTTTAAGAGATCCATTTGCATGTTCTGGCATTTTTCCAAGAGGTTTACACACTTTATGTAACAGACTGAGCCAGCATTTGGCAAGGGAGCACTTGAATGACCACAAAACTTTTGTTCTCTCCTCCCCCGCAAAACCTAGGAAATTATGGCCAGGTCACTGCTCCCAGAAAGTTGCCTCGTGCAAGAACACAACCGTCTGTCAGAATGATAGTCTTTTTCAGCTGGGTAGGGTAGTGCTTGGGATTACCATGACATGTACTTACAGCCACCTCCTATCAACTCTCAGATCAGGCCCTCTGGTTTTTGTGCAGCTGCCTGTACACGAGCCACAAACACAACCAGAGCTTAATCAACACACTGCTGTGCCAACACCTTGACATTTCAGATGACATCTTCACAAGAGACTTTATATCCACACTAATGCAACTATTCTGTCCCGCAAGTTCGCTTTGACATAACAAGGAACCAAGCCATTAGTCAGTCAGACATCTGTCAGTCAAAGCCTTTCCTGTAAGCCCTGCTCAGACAGAGTGATCCATGGCCCCATGAGCTCAGACTTCCAACCCTTCCTTCTTTCCTGCTGTAACTGCATTGCAGAGCTCTGAATCAAGTTAAGGGCTCAAGCACTTCCAGGCAAGGACCGATCTGTCTTCTCACACACAGGCACACAATCAGCTTCCATAACTTCTGAGCTGATGTTTTCACAAAAATTATCTGCTGTAACCCCGACATTTTCCTCCACAACACCTGGGGCCATCACCGCCTATATAAAAAATTAAAATATCATTTGCCATCTCCCAGGCTGGAGGCAGTAAAGCAGCCGAGGGATTACACAGCAGTCTGCAGATGAGCTACATCGCCCACGTCTCCCTTCAGGAGACTGCAGTCATTACCATTTGCCTTGTTGCTGTTTGTTTGGTCTGTTTACAGCCACCTCAGACACTCCTGAAGCTGATTCTCTGAAATCTTGTTCAAGAAGAACTCAGAGACCCTTTGTTCCCTGCAGAATTTAAAATCTTTCCTGTGGCTGCACACCACGAGCAGTGACGTGCTACCTCTTCTTCTCTGTTGTCAGGCAGCAAATTCATCTGAGCCACAGTTAGACACAGAGATGCATCATCTTTGGCTCTTTCCTCCATCAGTATCTCACCTCTGACTTTTCACCAGTTTGAGATGCCCTCAGCACCAAAGAGCAGCCTGTGTTTCCAGCCCATTCCTTCCTGGGACTGAACTCACTCCACTCAGAGCTTCAAACCCAGCACAGCCAGGTCGTGTTCCATGAAGAGCCCCTCAACTAGGCAGCCCCTTCCTAATCTGTCCAAAAGGCAAGGTAACCCCTCCTCATCTGCCTGCATCCCCAATAAGCTTTTTTCCCCCTCCAAAAGCAGACTGCTCTAAGTCACTCTGTAACCTCAGAAGCTCAGTGCAGGACATCAGCCCAGCACCTAGTGCAGGGGTTAAGGGAGAGGCAACAAATCACTGAGAAACTAAAACAAACAGGGCAGAAAACAGTCTCATGCTGCAGGAGCCGACAGCTGAGGAAAAACAAGATGAAAGCACTGACTGGCTGCCGAGCAGCAATACCTGCCAGGAAACCCAGACAGCATCATCATCTAACAAGGGGCAGGACCCAAACAAGGGCTGAAGCTGCACCAGTACTGAGAAGCTGACCTCAGCTGCTGCTTGAAGTTTAGCTAGGAGAAGCTATGAAGCAGGTCTCTGCCTGGTAAAGGAGGCCAGAACAAACAGCAAAGAGCCTCTGCTGAACCCTGCAGGAAGCCAGTGACCACAGTGTTTGTTTGCCACCATCAACTAGCAGGCTATGGAAGTGCCATCATTCTTCCAATAAATGATGTTTTCCTGAAGCTTGATTTAACAGGAGAGTTGATGAAACAGCCACAGCCAGTGGTTACACCCATAAAGGATGCAGGACAAAGCACCAAAATTAGCAGGACAGCATTTTGGACACTGTTCTGTTGCTACACAAGAAGTCAGCATTCAGAGGACAGGAATGGTATGTACCTTCCTCAGATCTCACCTTGCCTGTAGACTCTGCCTCCTTTGGCAGCAGAAAGCTCTTGGGCCCAGGGGTCAGTCCTGCTGCACAGTCCCAACACACAGGGGTCAGCTTTTCACACAGGACTCCAAGATGTCAGGAGAGTGACAAATCATCATTGTGTGAATGACAGTGAAAGGTCTCCAGCACATTAAGGCCTGGCTTCTACAGCCCCCAAGTTCAGACTGAACCACTCTCAGAGCTCAGGATGGATCTAAGCATGGCCACACCTCGGCACCCTCAAGCAGCCTCTCCCTGCTTGGTAGTACAGTAAAGGAGCTGCAGAGGAAAGGATCTATGCTGTTCCCCCTTCACACAGGGGAATATAATGAGCTCCACCAAAAGCACTCTTGAAGTCAGTCTGGAGCTCTGCAACACCCTCACATAAGAGAGGACGCACTGCCCATGTGGTTACGCTGAGAGAGAAGCCCAGCTCCAGCCTTCTTGGGGCCTAAATTCCAGGGCCACAGTGATAAAATGGAAAAGAGATGGGCAGCACAGCCTCCCCGCTCTTCTCTCACGAAAGGAGATGTGCTGAACACCTCAAAGCAAAGGCAGCCTGCAGGGGAGAAAAAAGATCCTCGGGACAATGAAAACAAAAGCACACACTGCACACAGCCTGGACAGACAAACTCCATGGACAGATCCCACTCCTCCAAGTGCACACCACTGCTTACAAGGCACCCCAGTTCCCAGCTATGCCAACTGCACGGACAGAGGCACAAGCACCCACAGAGTGGTGGTGCTGAGATCCACAGTCTCCAGAAGGCCTCTCCCAAAAGAGGCCCACAAGTTTGAGCCAACTCCCTGCCACTCCTCAACCTCATCACCCACCTAGAAGGTGACACATCCTGCTGCTGGATTTCACCCACCAATCACCTCTACAACACTGGCAAGTCAGAAATAAAGCAGCTTTCTACACTGTTGCTGTGGAAGCAAGAAGTAGTAGCAATAGGAGGCTCATGAACACTGACCTAAGGGTAAAGACACTCCTGGTTCAAGATGCTTTTGTGCACTTCTTGGGCTCTGCATGCTTTTTGCAGAAGGGAGCTTTGCAGACCAACAGTAAAGTCAGCTGGTAACCTACATTCCAGTCCCAGACTGAACTCTGCTGCTTAAAAGCATCACTACTGTTCAACTGCATCAACAGCTTTTCATTCTCCTGACAGAACATCAGACCTCTGACAGTCCACCACAGCTTGAAGAGCTGTAGATGACTCACCAATCTTTTGACAGTAGAAATCTGGGTGACTCCTAAGTTTGGTTGCCCCAGACAGATTCCACTCAAGCACAGATCCATGCCCACAGCACTGGAGCAGGGGAAAGCAGCTCCAGGTCCTTCACTGACACCTTGTGTCAGAAGCAGGAACTGGATACAACAGCGACCACCAGGCAAACGCTCCCAGCTCATGTGTAGTGCACAGGGCATCGGCTGAGGAGCAACCAGAGCACCAGAACTTTTGGAACTGAAAGAAGGGATTAAATGTGTTATTGCTAAAGGGTTTGAAAGAAAGCTTAAACCAAAACAGCTCTCTCGCACACACCCTCAGTCCATGATTTTTTGCACTTCTTATGGCCAGCTCAGGAGCCTGCCTGACCACAGACAACCCATTTGCTCTCTGACTCAACTATGGAGAGCTTGGGTCAGATTACCTTGTGATCAGACAAGCAGAGACAACAGGGGATCATGCAGAAAAGTATGATTTCCTCCCTTCCAGCAGCACTAAACTGCCAGCCTAAATCCTGAAACAGACAAGTCAATCTCTTCATGCTTCCAGACTGATCTGGGCACACCAGAGGGAGCAGCATTTCAGATCTGGAAGCACAACATTCTCCAAGCAGCCAGACACCCAATTCCCAGAGCCAGACCCAGAACAGCCTTGGTCCTTCAGGCTTTCTCTGTGGCCACGGCAACCACTTGCTCCAGGACAGGGACTAACTGCAGAGCCAGGCATGTGAGAGGCAGCAGCAAAGACTAAACAGAGAGTAGAGAAGAACGTACCAGTAATTTATACCCCAGTACTTATTTTGGCTGCTAACACATCAGCCACTGCCTGGATTTAGAGCAGATGAACATCTGGGAGGGAAAGAAACATGTTAAAAGTTAGTGGAGCACAGAAAACAAATACTGAAATGGGCACTAAAAGGATAGAGGAAAGAAATTGTTTGACCAGAGACCTATGTAAGTAACAAAGAACAATGCTCCTTTGAAGAAAAATCCCTCTCCAAAAGGGCACGGCGAGCCAAGGGAAGGAGTAACAAGATGGGCAGTGAATTCAGAAGAGCCTTCAGGTTCTGAATGAAGCGTGACCAGGAGCACAGCAGCTGCCACCACCAGAGAGCTGCTGGGACAGAACAGCAACAATACCATGACAAACATACGGGAACTCCAACGTGACTCATTCCAAATGCAGCCAGCACCACTCCAAGGGAGAACCAGGCTTAAGCAGCTTGGTTCAGAAACTGAGAAACTGAGAGAAAAGAGAAGCTCCCAGTACAGAAAGACTCCAAAGAGGAAGTTATCTGCAGGAAAGGTGAAAAAGTCACAGTTCAAGGCATGCTGAGACTTGTGACTACCAAGAGAGCAGAAGTCACTCCCACTGCTCTCTTTCAGGCCCTGGGCTCCACAGCAGGAATGACAGTGACTGCTGCAAGCAAAGAGCTGCAAAAAAAAAAGAAAAGCAAAAAAAGAGATTCTGTCCTAAGTAAAAATATACTGGGGATTTTTAAGGTAGAGACTGGGGAACAACACAGCACTCTGTTCCCATTCTACTGTTACCTGGAGCTGCTCACTCCAGGTAACTTGCATCCAAGGTTCAGCTGGCCAGGGATTCATCTAAACTGTCAATGTCAATTAACCACTCAGCAGTGATTGTCTAGATAAAACTGATGCTTAACTAATTTTTTTAGAAGAAAAAATGATCCAAAAACAACCAACATCTCTGGATATGAGTGTTTCTAGTTTATTTCAAGACAGGCCTAGTTTTAATCTTTGTGATTTGTGGTCCAGGTTCTGTACACCAAAGAGTAAAAACTGCTAAGCAGGTCACTGATCAGAGGAGCAGTTTAGCACCAACTAATTAAGACCATGAGCTGACCAGAGGTGACCAGAGAACTGCAGAATAGTTTGGGTTGGAAGGGACCTTCAAAGGCCATGTAGTCCAACTGCTTGCAATGAGCAGGGATATTTTCAGCTACACCAGGTTGTTTAGAGCTCCATTCAATCTGGCCTTGAATGTTTTCAATAATGGGGCATCCACCACCTCTCTGGACAACCTGTGCCAGTGTTTCACCACCCTCATAGTTAAAAAAGAAATCCTCACAGTTCTGCAAGTTTGTACACACTGATCTAGAAAAAAAAGATGATGGCTGGAAATCAGAATTAGCCTCGAAAGAGATCACCAAATCAGAGGCAACAGATAATTCACTGGTGAATTTACTCATCTGTGCAGTAGATTTCTTTTCCACTAGTGATCTTTCAATAACAGCAGGTACTTTCCTAGGTGACCTGATCTCCTTAAACACTAATCATGAATATCAAGGATCTTAGATTATATCAATAACCTTATTCCAGGCCTTAAAAGGCTTCCTGTCCTTTAGGGAGTGCAGGCACAAACATGTCTCACCAGCAACGCCTGTCGAAACCCACCAGGTTCCCAAAACCCGCAGGGTACAGCTACACAGCCACCTCAAGAAAGCAGTGGGAGCCCAAGTTCGCTCACACCACTGTATCAGCTGCTGCACTCACACGGCCGGGCTGACCGGGAAACTGAGTCAGCTGAGGCGGGGTGAGGGGCAGGACGGGACACCGACTGCGGCCCCAGCCATGGGGTAAAGCGGGAACAGCTCCTCATAAACGCCGCTATCGGCTCTTTCCCCACTGCCAGGCAGCCCCTCCCCACAGCCCCCACCATCTCCCCTCAGCCCACAGCCCGGACATTCCCCTCAGGATGGCGGGAAGAGGGGGGGTGCTGTTCCCTCTCGCCTCAGGCCTCCACCGCTACTCACCCTCCAGGCTCTCACACTGCACCAGGTTCACGTAGTCGCCTTGCCGGAGTACCCCCGCTTTAAAGCCTCGCACCAGCCCTTCCAGGTACCCGTTATCCACGTTGAAATAGAGCTCCGGGAAACACGACATGGCGGCAGCGACGACAGGCAGCGCTACCGCCCGCCGCCTCACGTGACCCGCGGGTCACGTGGCCGCGGCCCCTTCCCGGCAGCCCTCGCGAGGCGGGAACGGCCTGAGGCGATGGCGGCCGCCATGAGCCCGTGCCCGCCGTGCCCCTGCTCCGCCTGCCCAGCGCCAAGCCTCAGCCTCCCCTTCGCTCCACTTAGGCCGCCGTGAGCGATACAGGCGCAAGGAGGATACATAAGTAAAGTTCGCGGTGTCGCCTAGTGCCGAGACACCACTAGTCAGGAAATACCTAGCCGGTTAAAGGGCTTTGCCAGGAGCTGCTCTGTGAAAAAATAAAATAGTTTTGTTTGATGTAAAGGTGTGGCAAAATGTGGGATATGTCAAGGTTGTATTAAGGCAAGATGTTCTTTGATGTAAGACCTCTGTGTACTTCCAAACCTAATCAGGAAGAAAGGAGACCTAATCAGTGGAACAGGCAGCAGCCAGCACCCCTCACTCAAGAATATCCCAGAACAAGCTTTAAGGATGTACTAAGTCAAGATGGTGATGTATGTCTACATGTATGTTGTTAACCTGGTGAAATACTTGAGGTCCATGTATCCTAGAGCTGAGCTATCGTCATTGTAACACTAAAAATCACATGTGCAGAGTCAAAAAGACCCTGCCCAGGTGAAGACATTTCCCCTGAGCATGAGTAGAAGTTACCTGGATTAAGTTACGTGATTTCGATGGAAATGACTAACCAATCTTAACAGAGGGGCTGTCCTTGAGAAGTCACTAACCCTGAACTTTTCTGTGTGAATAATGGCACAGAAAGCCTGGTGGGGTGTGCTGCATTTGTGGAATAGCACCGAGCACCCAGGCTGGGGCAGCTCTGACACAAACGATCGCTGTCTCTCTGGAGTGTGCCATTATGGGCTCGGTGCACACCGAGGAACCAGCCCGGTTTTGTGGGTAACAGCAGGGCCAGAACATCACCTGGGGTACCCCTGCTGCTGAAACAGCACTTATGGATCCAGGAAAGGCACATCTGGTTTGATGTAGATGTGTCCTGGGGTGTCGGCTGTGTGGGCACTGCCCAGCTGTGCACAGGCCACCCTCACCTTGCTGCCACCCCCCTGAGAGCCCGGGTGGACACGTCACACCATTCCCACTCTGCAGTGGCTTTTGCAAAAGGCTGGTTTATTGGAGCTGCAGAGGAGGAGGCACACACAGGGGCGAGCAGCTGGCAGCCCCAGGGGCGCTAGTTCTTGCCGCAGGGGAAGTTGGTGCTGATTTTCCTGCAGTAGCAAAAGGCGTTGAAGAAGCGGCAGTAGCAGGTGGCACAGGGGTCACAGCAGGGGATCTGGTGGCCCAGGCAGGACTCCAGGAGACGGACACAGCGGCGGGGAGAGCGCTCCTCACGGCCCTCAGCTTGCAGTTCTGTGGATGATGCCTGCAGGGGAGAGAGGAGGAAGAGGACGGGAAGAGGACGGGAAGGACAGGAAGCCTTTTAAAGCCTGGAGTAAGGTTATTGATATAATCTAAGATCCCTGATATTCATGATTAGTGTTTAAGGAGATCAGGTCACCAGTGATCCAGTCCTGGATCACTGTGCCAGCAATAAAGAACTATGTGGGAGAGAGCCAAGAGTGGCTGCTGAAGCTTGGCATTGCCAGCAGCAGAGGCTTCTGTCATGTTCAACTCCGGGCTCTTTTCTGTTGGAAATCGCTGCAGAGCGCTGTGTACTCTCTGCAGGCATTGCTGCCTCATGCACGGTGTCTCAAGGCCTTTCTGCACACATTTATTTTGAAGCACAGTCTGAACTTTAGCAAACAGTGCTGTGCCTTCTGCCCAAACAGAGGCACCAGGGGCTGAGCCAGGCAACACAGGGCACTGCCCAGCGAGCTCCTGCTCTGCAGAGGCTTCCTGGGCTGCACTTGAGCTTAATTAAATGGATTACAGGAGCACAGGCTTGGACCACTCTCCTTTGAGTGCTGGAGCCCCTTGCAGGTCTGAGCAGCCTCAGGTCATCCCAGTTCCTCAGGTGATGGACAGATAGTCCCATCCCAGGCAGCACCATGCTGGGCTCCAAAACCCCAGCTCCAGGGACACAGAGAAGGCTGCTGTGGCCTGAGGCCACCTCGCTTTTAGGGGTGTCTGTAAGAAAGCTCAGGGAGCCATACCTGTGGTTCCAGCAGGCTGCCTCTCTGCACAAGGTCACCATCAGCTTCTTGGGCCCCCAGGGCCATCTGCTCAAACCCCAGCCTTGGGAGAGCTCCTGCGAGATACAGAGAGACTGGACAAGGAGGCTGGGGGAGGATCAGCTCTGATTCTTCTCCCTTTGCTCGTGTGTCCCCACAAAAAAAAGACCCCACTCCCTGTGGGCTGCCAGGCTGCTGTCACTAGCCAGGGCCAGGAGAAGCTCCTGCTTTAAGAGGATCCCCTAACTCTGGGGGTGGGATCCCCAGTTCAGTTTTGGGCCCCTGGGTTTTGCAGCGAGCAGCCGGTGGGGTCAGTGCAGAGCAGGCGGCGCCAGGACTCACCTGCCGGCTCCGCGGGCTCCTCCTTGCCTTTCCGCTGCAGGCTGGCCTGGCGGGCTCTGTCCACCCGCTCCAGCCCGCCGCTCACCTTCTGCAGGTGGCCACAGCTGAGGTCAGCAGTCCTGAGATCCAGGACAGCCTGGATCCCCTGCAGCAGCCCACAGCACAGCAGCAGCACGTTCAGCATGGTCCTGGGGGACAACCTGTGCGGAGGGGCCTGGCCAGCGTCAGCCCACCTGCTGGCAGCCTGGCCTGTCCCCTCCACTGCCATCGTCCCCCGCCACCCCGAGAAGTGCTGTGTCAGCAAGGGGCAGCCTCTGCCAGCACAGCCACCACTCCCAGTTGTTTGTTCCCTTGGACTTGAGAGCCATTTTTTGGGACCACAGACAACTGGAAGCAGGAGCCCCCAAAGCTCTGTCATGTGCTGTGGGGCACTCCACATGTGAGCACATTCATGATCTCCCCAAAGAAAGGAGTGACCAGCAGAGAATGGACTGAGATTTTATCTTTTTTGCGTCGGTTCGGGTTCTTCTGCCCCACGCACAGCAGCCACCAGACCATTGAGGTGCACAGTATGTGGCCAAAACATCTGACACAGCTCCTGCCAGGCTCTGAGCCTGGAAGTGCCACTAGAATCTGAGTGCTGGGCAGGGAGATGGACCACAGCACACACAGCTGGGGGACAGGAGAAGCTGCAGGGCCAGGTTATGGGCTTTGGGGGCCTGAAGGCTCTAAAAAGTAGGTGACCTCTTAGGGAGCAGAAGTAAAGGGGCCAGGAGGTGGTATCCACCAAATGTCAGCCAAATCCTTGGAAACCCTGTGCCGGCTGCTTGGGTAGCCTTGAGGTTCTAAACCTGGCTCCAGCAGCCCAGTGCTGGCCACTCCTCATCTCCCCATCCCACAAAACCACCCAGCTCTTTGCTGGGAGAGACCCCTCTGCACTGTGGGGAGCCCCACAGCCATGGGCGTCACATCCCGCACGCTCCCAAGCCCCTTCCCGTGGTAAGCACTGACCTCTCCCAGCAGAGAGGGGGTTGCTGTCCGCTGCTCCACTGAGCTCGCTGGAAGCGCCACTACCGCTCTCTGCCTCAGTGTGCTCCTCCCCACATGTTTACTGGGATTTATATCAGCTTTTTATTAATTAAGTGCTGTGGCCACATGACTTCGCTAACTACCAGGTAGGTGGGAGTCTCTGGAAAACGGGCTTTGTCTGGATGGAGAGGCAGCCAGTGGGGTGATGCATGGGAGGGGGGACTCCTGCCTTGTGCCTTGCACAGCTGCAGGAAGGGACAGATCCCTGTTAACTCCAAACTCCCAGGTTTTTTGGAGGTGATCCCCACTGGTTTTGCAGCCCATTTCCCTTTCCAGCACCAAGCCTGAGGACATCTCCTAGTTCCCAAATACACAAATAACAGGGCTACAATCTCCTCACCAAAACCATGCCAAACCTGACTGGTTTTCAGAGGGAATGTTGCCTATCTTGATCTCCCAGCAAGCATCCACTCAGTGCAGAGCCTCCAGAAGTCCTCCAGCTCCTGACCACATACCATCTGCAGATTCTCCAGGCTTTCACCTGTGCTAACTTTATCTCTTACTCATGTCTTATTTGGAAAACCTGCATCTCCCCAGAGCCAGGCTCCTTTGGGGAACACTTGTGGCCTTGAGTGGCTTCAGCCCTGCAAGGAATTGGGGGAATAAGACATAACAGGAAGGGCTCAGCAGGCTCTGGGAAGGCTGACAGCCCAGGCTCTGCCCTCACCAGGCTGTTCATAGACCAGGAGGACCCCCCAGGCCTCCCAGCACATCCTCAGCAGAGCGTTAACCACTGCTCCTGGCTGCAGCACCACCTCTGGGGCTCTTTGCAGGCTTCCTCTGCTCCTACATTCCCTGTCCTGGCATGATCTGATTCCTGCTGCATTTGAGGGACAGGCTGAGCAGGCACTGGACCAGTGAGGAGCCCATCTGCCATGTGTCATTTTCTCCAGCTGCATGTGGCTGCTGTAAACACTCAGCACCCATCTGGGTCCCCCAACGCACAACACCCAGTCAGAATCCCCTGCCACAGCACCTGGATGCCTCCTGCACCCCACATGCCTGGACAGAGTCATCTTGGGTGAGGGGCAGGTTTGGCAGCCCTTTCCATTGCCGAGGCCCAGGTGGGTGCCGAGTGTCCCATCCAGCTCCAGCTCCTCCATTCCTCAGCCCTGGGGAGCCCGGGCCCCCGCACGGAGCCCTCCGCACAGCTCATTAGGGGCTGTTTGCAGCCGGCGGGGCCGCGGGCCAGGACTTCTGGGAAGGCATTAGCGGGAACGAGGGCGGCCGCGCTGAGAGCTTTTTAATCTGCAGAAGCAACATCTGCTTTGTGCGCATCCCGATGGCCAGTAACGAGCTAAATGAGGCGGCCGGCCGCTCGCCGGGCCGCTTCCAGGAAAAGACGGGCTTAAAGCGAGGGGGAAAGGGGGGCCAGGGCTGCGCTCCCGGCTCAGTGGCTCAGGCTCCAGCGAGGGAGGGAGCGGTGATGGAGTGGGTTAGTGGCACAGCAGAGATGCCCATGAGCGGGCATCCCGGGCAAGAGCCCCCAAGGGTGGGACCCTCCGGAGACAAGCCCGGGCTGGGGGCTCTCCCTCTCCTCCTGGCAGCATCCAGGCAGGCGGGCGGCTCATTTAGCTCGTCACCAGCCCTCGTTACCGCTAAGGCCAGCCGAGTCCCCGCTACCCCAAACAGGCAGTAACGAGCCGGGCCGCGGCAGCAGCCGGAGGCAGCGGTACCCGGGGGCTGCCTCTCCGGAGGTGCGATGAGCATCGCCCCGGCCTCAGCCCCGCCGGGCCGGGCCCTTTAAGGCGCGATCCCGGAGCTGCCCTGACGTCAGCGGGGCGGGCGCGCCCGGGCACCGCAGCCCCGGCGGTCGCAGCTCCGCGCCCCAGTGAGTGCGGCTCCGCCGGGGCGCACCGGGTGACAGGGGTGGGTATCGGGGTGTTCGGGGCGCTAGAGGGGGAGCATGGGGGTGCCCAGGGTGCTGAGGTCTGGAGGTGAGGGCATGGGGTGGCACGGATGTTGGGGACTGGAGATGGGGATACAGGAGTCACAGGGGTGCTGGAGACCTGAAGGTTGGCGTTATGGGGGTGGCCCGGAGTGCTGGGGACTGGAGATGGAGGTGTGGGGGTGCCCAGAGGTGCTGGGTAGTGGAGGTGAGCATATTGGGGTAGCCAGGATGCCGAATACCTGGAGGTTGGTATTATTGGGGTGCCCAGGATGCTGGGGTCTGGGAGTATGGGGTGACAGGGGTGCTGGCGATTTGGAGGTAGGGGTATGAAGTGCTCAGGCTGCTGGGAACCAGGAGATGGAGTCTGGGGCTGCTTAGGGTGATGAGGGACTGGAGGCAGGAGTATTGGGGTGCCCAGAGTGCTGCAGTTCTGGACACCTGGAGGAGAGGGTATCAGGATGTTCTGGGCTGCTAGGAAGTAGAGGGATGTATTGGGATGTCCAGGGTGCTGGGAATTGAAAGGGGGGTGTTGGAGTGCTCAAGATGCTGGGTACCCAGACATGGGGATTATGGGGTGCCCTAGGAGATGGAAGTGTTGAGATTTCCAGAGTACTAGGAACTGGAGATGGGGATACAGGTGAGGGTCTAGGTCCCAGGATGGGGACTGGGAGGTAGAGTGTCAGGGGTGTCCCGGCTGCTGGGGACCTGATGTCCTGGCAGTGCTGGTGTCAGCGGTGTTGGGGGACCTGGTATTCGGGGGCACCCCGTCCCTCACCCCACATTGCTCAGCATCTCCTCCATCCCACAGTGCCTGATGCCTGTCCCCACCTGACGGCACCGCCATGGCCGGGGCACAGGGCTGCGGCGAGGCCAAGATCGCGGGGCTGTACGACCTGGAGCGCACGCTGGGCAAGGGCCACTTTGCAGTGGTGAAGCTGGCCCGGCACGTCTTCACCGGGCAGCGCGTGGCCGTCAAGGTGATCGACAAGAGCAAGCTGGCGGGGGAGGCGGCGGGGCAGCTCCTGCAGGAGGTGCGCTGCATGAAGCTGGTGCAGCACCCCAACGTGGTGCGCCTCTACGAGGTCATCGACACCCACGCCAAGCTCTACCTCATCCTGGAGCTGGGCGACGGGGGGGACATGTTTGACCACATCATGCGGCACGAGGGCGGCCTGGCCGAGCCGCGCGCCAAGCACTACTTTGCCCAGATCGTCCATGCCATCTCCTATTGCCACAAGCTCCACGTGGTGCACCGTGACCTCAAGCCCGAGAACGTGGTCTTCTTCCAGGAGCAAGGGGTGGTCAAACTCACCGACTTTGGCTTCAGCAACCGCTTCCAGCCCGGCAAGATGCTCACCACCAGCTGCGGCTCCCTGGCCTACTCAGCACCAGAGATCCTGCTTGGGGATGAGTACGATGCCCCTGCTGTTGGTAAGGGCTGAGGGGGGCCCTGAGGACCTGCCTCCCTCCTGTCCCTTGCCTGGAGCATGGTCCTGCCAGCTGGGTACCACCTCCCACTTGGCCCCTTACACTAGGAGCACACTGTGACACTGCTGTCCCTGCAAGGAGCAAGCCTGTCCCTTGGGTGCTTGGCTGCCTGGCCTTGCCCTGGCACAGCAGAGTCCTCTCCCTGCAAAGACCATCCCAGCATCCACAGAGATCCCACAGAGTGATGGTTGCCAGAGAGGGGAAAAAGCCCAAGCAGGCTGTGAGCCTGGCGTGGCAGCCGCCAGGAGAAGCAGTGTGAGGATACAGCTGCCAGCAATCTGGCACTGGTGGTTATTTGGCGGGGCGAGGCAGGAAGGAAATCTGCTCGGGATGCTGCTGTTTGGGCGGAGGAGCTCCGAAAGTTTCCTTTGCTCCATCCCCACCCTGAAAACCACTTCCTTCCCATGGCTCGCAGTGCTCTTCCTCCCCTGGTGCAGGGGAGGCGCAGGGGTCTGGGGAGACTGTTTGAGAGCACAGGGAGCTGGGCTGGGGTCTCCAAGAAGCTCTGCTGTGACAGAGGGGACGTGGGAGGGAAGCAGGATCCGAGCTGGCTGGCTGGCTGGAATTAGGGCAGGAGGATTTAGCAAAGCAAAACACGAGCCCTTAAAGGCAAAAGCCCAGCGTTGGCTCAGGGAAAGGCGGATCCTGAGTTGAGAACAGGGATAGCTTATGGAGGCGGTAGAAAAATAAGCTGGTGGCGCTGCAAAGGGAAATGAAGAGAGAAAACTGACGCAGATGAGAAATTTTCGAACACTTGACTTAAGCAGCTGAAGGTATTAACGGAGCGCCCCAGGGCGTGCTCAGCATCCTAAACCCGCACATCTGCAGGAATTTGTATGTTGGGCAGGAGGAGCCAGTGAAGATGCTTCTGGCTCCATCCCTGTCCCCAGGACAGGGCAGCAATCCTGCTCCAGCTGGTCCCCATGCAGCTGGAGAGCCTAGGTCGGTGCTATGTCCTTCTCCGATTGCTGTAGTGTCTCCTAAAGCACAGCCCAGTGCCAGGATGGTTGTGGTGGGGTTTGGGAATCAGGAAGCTGCGGAATGACATGAAACAGTGCCATGGACCGGGGGAAGTGGAGTGGGGGGGCAGAGCTCGGGTCTGTCCTTCCTGTCCCTACCTGAACAAGGTGATAACACCTCAACTGCTTTGGTGAAGTCCCTTGAGACCTGTTTGGATGTGGGGATGGGAAGGTCCTTCCCTGCCTTGGTAGGAGTATGGTCCCTCTGTCCATGTGGCAAGACCTGGGGGCTGTTACTTCCAAGGAACATCCCAGTGAGCACTGGTGGGGCAGCCCCTCCCAGGGTCCCTGGGGTAGGGAATCTCCTGGGCCATGGTGAGTGCAACCTGAACTGCTGCTGCTGCTTCTTGCAGACATCTGGAGCCTAGGAGTCATCCTCTACATGCTGGTGTGTGGCCACCCCCCCTTCCAGGAGGCCAACGACAGCGAGACCCTCACCATGATCATGGACTGCCGCTACACCGTCCCCCCACACGTCTCGGCACAGTGCGCTGAGTGAGCACCACCCCCTCCCTGTACCCCCCTGACCCCAACTTGCTGCCCCCGGGGTGGGTGCCCCAGCCCTGGCAGATGCCTGGGAGCTGAGGTGGGAAGAGCGGGCAAAGCTGCTTGCTTTGGGATTCACATAGTGCTGCAGGGTTGCGACGTCACTCCTTTCCCCCAGTCTCATCTCCAGGATGCTGCAGCGGGACCCGAAGCAGCGAGCGTCCCTGGAGCAGATCGAGGGCCACACGTGGCTGCAGGGGGTGGACCCGTCCCCTGCCAGCCGCTCCCTGCTGCCCCTCACCTCCCACAAGCGCGTGTCTGAGGAGGAGCACGAGATCATCCTCCAGGCCATGATGTGCGGGAACATCGCGGATCGGGACACCATCCAGGAGTGAGTGATGGGATGCGGGGCTGGGAGCCCAGTGAGGGGCTCTGGGGGTCCCTCCAAGCATGGCCCTTGTGTGCTGCTGCAACTCCCTGGTCCCACACAGGGCGCTGGAAGCCGACCGCTACAACCACATCACGGCCACGTATTTCCTGCTGGCAGAGAGGATGCTGCGGGAGAAGCAGGAGAAGCAGGGCCACCGCCTCAGTCTCGTTTACAACCTGGCCAAGGAGGTACAGAGCAGGTGAGCCCCCTGCTGTCCCCCATCCTGTGTCACCCTCCCCAGCATCCTGAGTCCCCAGTGCAGGGTCTTGGTCGGTCCCCTGTCCTTTTCCTTGTCACAGCCTTTGTGATGCCCAGCTGGGTACTGACACCTCTCTCCCCTTCCTCAGGCCCAACTTGTCGGACACATTTGGCTCTGTGGGCAGCGCCGGCAGCCTCCTGCCCTTCACGGAGATAGGTGGCCTCGCCGGGGGGTCCCGGCTGCCCCCTGGAGGGGACATCGGCGGCCGGCAGCCCATGGGGACCCTGCTGAAAGTCCCTGCTGTTGACACCACCATCACCAAGAGCACCCCGGCCCTGCAGCAGATCTGTGAGGAGGAAGAGGAGGACGAGGAGGAGGAGGAGAGGCCCAGCACAATGGAGAGGAAGAGCAGCTCTCTGAACCAGGAGCAGATGCGAGCCTTCCTGCGTGCCCACCGCCCGCCCGGCCGCGGGGAGGTCTGGGGGCCGGGGGTTGAGCTGGGGGGCCGGGGCGGGCGCTCGGGGACGGCCTGGGCTGGGAAGGGAGTGAGTGGGGGCCGGGGTCCCCCCGTGCTGCGGGGAAATGGAGGTGAGCCCCTAAGGAGGGAGGAGGACACAGAGCCTGGGGGCTCCTCAGCAGAGTTTCCCAAGGAACGGGGAGCCATCCTGTCACCCCAGAGCAGCTCAGCTGAAGCTCCCCATGTACTGGGGGCAGAGACAACTCCTGCCACCCTCCCAAGTCCTGCAGACACGTCCCCAGGGCAGGGGGAACAGATCAGCCCAGCCCAGCAGTCGGTGGAGAGCTCAGGCCCTGAAGGGGGCGCGGAGAGTGTGATCAAGCTGGACCCGGGCAAGAGCAAGGGGGGCAGCCTGCGGGACAGGCTCCTGCAGTTCCCGCTCTGCGAGAAAGCCCTGGCCTTCAAACTCCGGCCCGGCTCCAAGGAGAGCCTCTTATCACTGGGGCAGTTCAACTGCTGCCATGTCATTTAAGGCCCCGGGACTGGCCCTGCTGTGGGGACTGGGAGGGCTCCCACTCCCCTGCCTTTGGTCTGTCGTGGCTGTGGGGCTAGCGGGTGGCACAGTGCCCCGCTTTGTCACCCGTGGTGGCCACCCTGCCAGCACCCACCCCTGGAGCCTGCTGTGACAGCCCGTCCCCCAGACAGGCCTGCCCAGGGTGAAGCAGACTGGGGTCCATCCCAGCACCGGCCAGTGTCCCCAAACTTCTGGGACAGCTCCGTGACCCTGCCAGAATGGGATGGACCATGACACTTTTTTAACTACTAGAAATAATTTTTTTAAATAGTCTATTTTAATGTAATTAAATAGAGATTGCTATATCCCCCCCAGACCCCTCAGTGCCCCAGCCCCACAGTGTGCATGGCCCGGGGCTGGGCTGTCCTGCCTGCAGCCCCCCCACCAGCCCCAGCCAGGGCCAGGCACAGCCTGGCCCGTGACCCCAGGCTGTCCCCTGGGCCCTCCCTGCAAATAAGCTTCCTATTTATTATCTCTTTGTTTTCTTGCTGGCAAGAAATGAATGACGACGGAGCATGGGCCGGAGCTCGGCCTGAGCCGTGGCACATGCGCCTGGAAGGATCGGAGCCGCTGGGAAGCAAAGTTTGTCAGGACAATAAAATAAGCTCATGGGTTGATGTGGGTGCAGTGTCATTGCAAAAACATCACTGTTCCCCCTGTCAGGGGGCCAGGGATGGCTTCCCTGCCACCAGGGGTGGCTTTAAGGGAGCATCTGCTTGAGCTGGGGTGGGCAGGGGCCCAGAATGGAGCTCAGGGCAGCCCCAGATGGGAATAAGGACAGGGATAATGAACACCCAAAGGTGAGAGAAGGCCTGGGCATGCCAGAAGGCAGGTGGAGGGTGCTGCACATTCCCTTGAGAGTCAACCACACTCAGCCCCCAATAGCTTTCCCCACTCTCAGCCTGGAGCCATCCCTGAGCCCCCAGTTTCAAGCCTAGCCCGGGCTTCCTTCTCTCCAGCTCTGCTGTTCCTCTTCCTTTTCTATCCATCCTCCTCCTCCCTCCTTTCAGGTGTACCCATGATAGCTGCTTTGTCTGTCCTCACCATCCAACATGAGGTCTCCCTGAGTATTGTGTGGTTGAACAGAGCGATGCTGTGTGGGTCTCAGGTGGATGGAGCCAGCTCTGAACAGCTTGGGGAGTTGGTGATAGGAAAAGAAGGAGAGGGTGCCCTGGGGACCCTGCAGCCCCCCCAGCAGCAGGAGGGGATGCTGCTCCTGCCCACAGGCTCCCTTCCTTGATCTTAAAGGATAAAGCCACCGCCTGAACAGGGGCTTGAACCCTGGACCCTCAGATTAAAAGTCTGATGCTCTCCCAACTGAGCTATCCAGGCTCACATTTGGGCTCTGGGGTGCAGGTCTGTGACAGCTGGGGGGGACCCCGCTTTCCTCAGCATTGCAGGGACAACGGGGGGACCCACTTTGATATTTCCCACTCCCACGCCACCCCAACGAGGCTGCCGGCGCAGGCCAGACTGAACACCCGGGTTCTGGGAGTCTCACCGGGCGCTGAGCGGGCACAGGGATGCGCCCTGGGAAGATGCCGCTGCCGCAGGGATGCGCAGCAGGGAGAGGAGCGGGATGCTGCGGGAGCGCCCGTGGAGCCTCCGCCGCTCCCGGAGGGAGGCAGGAGAGCCCCGCCGGGGCCAGGAGCGGCAGCGGTGGCTGTGGCCGACCAGGGCTCCGAGCTCTGCTCCGTGGCTGCAGCCTCGGCTCGAATCCGAGCCCCAGCGGCGCTTCCGCAGGAGGGAGGGGCGGCTGCGGGAGTTGGGTTAGCGAGACACAGAGCCCGTGGTGGGCACCTGCCGGTGCCACCCCTCATATTCTACTGCCCTTCCTCCCCATTCTTCAGGGGGGGACCCTTTTGCTCCATAGGGATCCCACCCTGCCAGTCCAGCCCTGCCCAGCTCGGAAGGGACCGGAGATGATGAAAGCCGGACCCAATTGCAGACGGGGTGGGGGAGCCCCAGGGACAGCCCGCAGAGAGCCCCCTGGGGCCTCTTCAAACACCTCGTGCGCATTAATTGGCTTCATTAGAGCAGCCAGTGATGGCATCAGCCCCCCTCCTGCTGGGGCTGGGGACAGCACTAATGAGCCGGGGAACGGCGGCCTCGGGACGGCCCTGGAGGGGAGATCAGAGCCCGTGCGTACGGTGGCAGTGTGTGTGGTGTCGACTGAACAAGAGCACAAGCTTAATTGCCCTGATTAATTAGAGCCCGCTGCTTTTACCCCATGTCTGGAGCTGTGACCGCACCGGTGCGCGCCCCCTCGGCAGCCACGGAGGCACCGCAGCCCCACGAGGTGCACCGGCCCCGGGCTGGGCACACCCGCAGAAAGACATGTGGTGGTCCCTGGATCCCACAGAGCGGCACCATACGGACCTCAGACTCTTCAGGGAGGTGCTCGGAGCCTGGACCCGACAGAGACGGACTGCGAATTCCCCCCGGCCGGGAGACTCCCGGGCGCGTTTCCGCCGCTGCTCCCCCGGCCCTTTCTGTCCCTTTTTGGCCACCGTTAGCCCGGCCCATGGGGCGGAGCTCCGCCTACCCGGAAGAGTCCGACCGGGACCACGTGGTGCGGGACCACGTGTTGGCAGCGTCATGGCGTCGGCGCCCAAGAGGTTCAAGGTACGGGGGATGCGGGGGGCTCCCGGGGAACTGGGGACACACCGGCTCTTGGGACGGCGGCGCTGAAGGGATCCGCCATCGGCCTCATGGCTCCTTCCCCCTCACCCCATGTGTCCATCCACAGGCGGCGGTCGAGAGCGGCGCCCCGGGGAAGAGTAGTGCCGACCCCCTCTCCGGGTTCCTGGCATGGTGCGGGCGGGCCGGGGTGGAGCTGAACCCCAAGGTGAGGCACCGCGGGCCGGCCCGGGCATGCCCTAGGTCCGCCCTGGTCTCTTCGCTCCGCCCCTCACCGCTCCCTCCGGCCCCAGGTCCGCCTGAGCAGGGAGGGCGCGGTGGCGGGGTACGGGATGTTGGCCGCCGAGGAGCTGGAGGCGGGAGAGGTGCTGTTCACCATCCCTCGCACGGCGCTGCTGTCCCAGCACACCACCTCCATCCACGCACTCCTGCAGGAAGGTGAGTGCAAGCTTCTTGTGTCGCTCGAGTCTGCTGTACCTTTTAAAGGAGTAAATGGGTGTGTGGTGAAGCCTCGGGAACGTTTCTGATTTGCACAGGATGCTGTAGGGCTGTTTGATACCAGGTAGGAAAGGGGAGGGCTGGGCATCCTTTCGCTTCCCTAAGAGCTGTGCTGGACAGAGAGAAAAGTCCATGAGTGCAACATCTCCAACTTCTGACAGGCACCCATACTATGCTGCTTTCCTTGAAGCACTGGTAAGAAAAAGAACAGTTCCTTGGTTCCTGAAGGCACACAGAGCCTCAGGCTGAGGGGGGCAAGGCCATGAGGTCTGGCAGAGCTCCAGAGAAGCCGTTTCTGGTTCTGGTTCAGCTCAGGACAAACCAGAATAAAAGCTCAACCCTGGTCTCCAGGCTGAAGACAGGCATGGAGGCTTGTCATGTAAGGTTTTGGTTCTGAAACACAGAACAATTAAGGTTTTCTCCATCCTGTCTGGCTCTGCAGCCCAGGAGTCCCTGCAGAGCCAGTCTGGTTGGGTCCCTCTCCTGCTGGCCTTGCTCCACGAGTACACAGCCAGCAACTCCCACTGGCAGCCGTACTTCTCCCTCTGGCAGGACTTCCGGAGCCTGGACCACCCCATGTTCTGGTAAGGTGAAAGCAAGGGGGCTTGGGGAGGCTCAGTCTTACAGCTGCAGGCAGGCACAGGCCAGGGGCTGCTGAGTATTGTCCTGGGAAGGGATGTCGCTAACACCAACCCACTGTTCAAGCCCTTTGCTGGCACTGGCAGGAGCCTGAGGGGCCCTCCTGGAGTTACATTACAGGCAGAGCTAGAGAACAAGGACCTGGAGAGCACGGGGAAGCTGAGATTTGTATAGAGGAAGGAGTTTATAGACCCTTGGCCCTAGCACAGATGGAGAAGAAGCTGTTTTTCTTGCAACAGGCCTCAAGAAGAGCGAACAAGGCTCCTGCAAGGCACAGGCATCCCAGAAGCTGTGGATAAGGATCTAGCTAACATCCAGCTGGAGTACAACTCCATCATCTTGCCTTTCATGGAGACCCACCCTGACATCTTTGACCCCAAACTGCACACTCTGGAGTTGTACAAGGAACTGGTGGCATTTGTCATGGCCTACAGGTGAGAAGTAAGGGCTTTGCTCCAGCAAGGAGCACGGACAAGGAAGTAGGAGTACAGGCTATGTTAGAGGTTGCAGCTGCACAAGAATCTGAGTGCAAGGTGAAGCTTGTCCTGTGCAGTCATGTGTAGCACTGGCTTCTCTTAGCTTTCAGGAACCTTTGGAGGAAGAAGAAGAAGATGAGAAGGGGCCCAATCCTCCCATGATGGTGCCTGTAGCAGATATTTTGAATCATGTGGCCAACCACAATGCCAACCTGGAATACTCTCCTGTAAGTGCAAAGCTGCTGTACCAGCAGCTTGGCACTGGCACAGCTTGGTTCTGTTTAGTAACACTTTTGGGAATGGGGGCACAGCAAGGTGGGGTCTCAGCCCAGGGCAGCAAGTCTGGCCTGGATCTCATTAAAACAAAGCCCTGCTGCATGTTTGGTTAGGAGGAGCTCAGGGCCATCTGAGCTCTCTGAAAGCCCCTGTTGAGCAGGCAGATCAGCACAGTTCAGATGCTCTCCCTGCTTGCAGCAATGTCTGAGGATGGTTACTACGCACCCCGTGAGGAAAGGACAGGAGATCTTCAACACGTATGGGCAGATGGCCAACTGGCAGCTGCTGCACATGTACGGCTTCGCAGAGCCCTACCCCGGCAACAGCCACGACACGGCCGACATCCAGATGGTGACACTGCGCAGGGCAGCTCTGCAGCGTGAGTGCCACCCAGCCCCCCGGGGAGAGCATGGGGCAGGGATCTCTGTTAACAGGGCTGACATGAAAATAAGCCTGTTGCACAGCATTTCAGGAGGTGGGGCCAGGCCTTGGTTTTCTGCCTCCTTTTTTCCCTTCTCCATTCACCCTCCCCCCCTCCACTGCCATGCTGGCTGTGTTCGCAGCTCTGCTGTCTTCAAAGCAGGTGCCAAAAGTGAAGCGCAGCAGCAGCTGGTCTCAGAGCAGTGGGACTTCTTGTGCCAGCTGGAGATGGTGGGGGAGGAAGGTGCCTTTGTGCTTGGCTGGGATGAGGTGCTGACAGAGGAAGAGCTGTCCATGACCCTCAAGGTAAGAATGGCCAGAAGAGCTGCAAAAGGGAGCACGAGTGCAGCTGGGCAATCAGCAGTGCAGAATGGCTCAGTGAAGGGGACAAGCACCTGAAGGCAGTTTGGCACTAACAGTCCTGTGTGAACAGTGGTAGGGGGTGTGGCTACCCAGCTCCCAGGTGCTGTTAAGTCATCTTCCTCTCCTGAAGAAGCCATCCAATGTGTACTCACATATTTGTCTTGAATGGCTCCATGGGCACTGCTGTTCTAGAAGGCTGTCACAACTTTGTAGGTGACAGCTGAGATGCTTTACAAGACTTGCCAATACCCAGATTTACTGTTTTAATGTTCTTGTAACCCACAATTACTTGCAGTTAGGTATCTAAGCCTGTTTTAGTCTCTTAGCTTTAGTGCAGCTGACGAATAACTCAACTGCTCCACATGGCTCTAATGTTCTACAGAGGAGAAAGCCTGATGTACTCACACTGCCAGTGACTTATCCCTTTGCCTGGGTCACTACAGGTGCTCTGCATGTCAGAAGAAGAATTCAAGGAGTATAAGGAGCAAGATGGCTGGGAAGATGACAGTGACGAAGAGGAAAACTCTACCCTTTCAAATGAGGCCCTCTCCAGACTCAAAACCCCTTGCAAGAAGCTCCTTTATGACAGTGTGCTGCTGACCCTGGAGTCCTATGGGGCAGACCTGAAAGCAGAGCAGGACTTGCTAAATAACAAGGAGGCTTACGAGAAGCTGAGTCGGAGGGAGCAGCAAGCGCTGCACGTGCGCTACGGACAGAAGAGGATCTTGCACCAGCTGCTAGAGCTGGTACAATAGAAACCTCAGTGCCCCTGGCCAGGCCCCTGGCGCTGATCCTGAGGGAAAGGTCAGCCTCTGGCCATCTCTTCTGTAGCAGAGAGCACAGATGGCAAGACTGACTGCGGGCCCACTTGTCCCTCATAAAGCACATGGATTTTTAGCTACCTCTACATAAAGAAGTATCTTCACAGCACAAAGGTGGTTTTGAGTGGCCTTATTGTATCATGAGAGCTCTGCAGCACAAATACCACCTTTTTCTACAGGCCTTAAGAAACCCCAGCCATCTTAATGGCTGTTTTAGGAAGGCACACATACACTGCCAGAACAGCAGAGGATTCCCTCATTCAGCATCAGAAGTTTATGGCAAGAGCTGCTCCTTATCCAGATTAAGAGGGCAGAAATCCAGCTGGTAGCTCTTACCTTAGAGAGGTTCAGAGTCAATATCTGGCAGGGGGACCTGCTGACAACACTAAACTCTTCATCTGTACTTATTTTATGTTGAACATCTTCAAGAGTACATGCCCATCTAGCTGGTCTTCATGTAGGCTCAGTGTAATAAATATTTCCTTTTATTTCCACAAAAGGTATTTCTGTGTGGGCTTGAGACTACTCTGGAGGAGCACTGTCACAGTTCCACAGCTGCTGCAGGCTGAGCATTTGATATACACCCTCTGCTTCATGCATTTCTACCCTGAACCCACTTTGGTTTTGCATGACAAAACACTGATGGTTGACAGGCCAAGTTCTATTTAATAAAAATGAGTTTTCTTACCCAGCCCATGGTCTCTACTTCAACAGGGTGTGAAGCCCCATCTAAGAGCAGGGGGATTGTTGCTGCTGCTGCAGTTAAAAGCACTGCAGACAAGCAAAGCCCACACTGCACTCATGACAAAGCTCAGCTACAGCCCTGCCTGCAGTGCTTGGGGACAGGATGGTTTAACAGTACTGAGGGGAGCTTGTTCTGGTTTTCCAGATGAGACAGTAGGGAATTTGAGCAGGATCTCACACAACTGCCACTATCCTTCAGAGAGACATTGTTAAAACTGGTATTTTGGTATCCTGTGTCTCCAAAGTAATCATATTGGAAAATGTACATGTCAGAGGAGTATTACATTTTGTATCTTGGTTAAAGTTTGGGGTTTGGGTTAAAATTTGTTTTTTAGATATGCACAAACTTTGTGATAACCAAAGCATATAGGAGGTTTGAACACTATAACAAGACTTTGTTATACCTAACTGTTTGTAATTGTTTGCCTGCATGGGCATTGGATGTTCCACCTCATTGGAGAAGGGCATTTTGAGAACTTCACTTTTAAAAAGATATTTTTGGACCACGAGGAATGCTTGGAAAGGATTCACTTACTAAGAAGTTGATTATGTGGTGCCTTTTTATCTATAAGAGAATTGGGGAAAATTGCCTCAGAATGGATCCTGCAATCAATGTTACTTTGTTGGCAGGAAGGAAAATGGGGCGAAGTACCAGATGTTGATCTGTTCTTTGCATTGCAGAATAATGATAAGGCTTGGAAGGAATGTGGATTGATGACAGCAGACTCTCATGTTTCAGCACTAGAGAAATAAAAAGGAAGTGTAATGAAGAGAATGAGGTGGAGAAGAGAAAGGAAAGAAAAGAGGAAAAGAGATCAGAAAAGGGATGGTAAATTTGGTAGACTGCTTTGATAGTTGGAAGGGCAGGAGGTAATGTAAGGAAATCAGATTTCAACTGCTAAATTCTCATCTAGTAAGAAAAAGTCAACATAGTTACTGTAGGCAGAACAGGCACTGGAAACAAATGCCCACAGAAGCCAGGGCCAGGTAATGCTCAAAGATGGGAGGCTCCACAAGTAGGAGCCTGACTGCTTACACTCAAATGGGATGCAGACTGAGAGGCAGCTGAGAGGTCCACAGAATCCCCAAAAGAACTCCTGGTCACAGTAAATTTGGAGAATGAAAAGACAGGATATCTAATAGAGGAGCAACTTAGATGTAAATAGTCCTTCAGTAAACAAAGCACATCTATAGCTGGAGCCATAGGAAAAAAAGAAATAAAGCCATTCTTCCAGCCACTCAAATTTGGAATTGGAAAGAGTTTTATAAAATTTCTGTACATATCCAAATGCCCAATGCTATTATTAGCAAGAGAACTAAGTAAATTAAATGCAAAAAGAACCTTTGAAAAAGGACATATCCAAATACATAAACCAGAAGCAAAGGCCCTGGGGGCATAAGTGTTTATGTTACAGGATCAAAAAGACCCAGAGAGGAAGAGATACCCATAAAAATAGAAGATGGGGTGATTCCTCTCATGTAGGTGACTGGCACTCCTGCAAGATCACAAGAAGCAAAACTGGTAACAATCCAATTAAAACCAGGCACGAGAGGGGTAAGATGAAAACATCATCCTGTTAAACTGGAAGCTAGAAAAGGGCTAGAGCCAAACACTGAAAGATTTATTAGCTTTGGGTTGCTTCAAGAATGCCAGTCAGTTTAATACCCCAATTCTACCCGTTCAGAAACCACACTCAGATGAGTACCAGCTAGTCCCATGATTTAAGAGCTATAAAGCTTGCACACAAGATGTGCATCGACCACATAAAAAGACATTAGTCAATGGTTTAGGGCATTAGACTTGAAAGACATTCCCTTAAAAAAGATATCCTTTTGTATTCCACTGGATGCCAGAATTCAGGACCTATTTGCATTTGAATGGGAGAATCCTCAAACAGGGGGCTGTCAATTATGCTGTACTGTTTTATCATAGGGATTTAAGCACAGACATACAATTTCTGGAAAACACTGTAGAACTGTGTGTCCTTGGGATTGGAATGGGATGCATAGTAAAAAGTATAGTGAGGAAGAAATGAGAACTGTATCCATAGTTTTAACTGCAAAAGGCTCAGTTTCAGTACAGCTGCTGACCTGGCAAAGAAATGCCATGGAATTGTAGGACCTAGCCACAATCTACTCCTTGACACAGAGGTGACTAATGCCTGGAACAGAAAGGGAGAGAACTCCCTCTGAGCTGCCACCCACTGGCACAGCTGGCTCAGTGATCCCTCAGAGCTGTTTTTTCCTCTATACAGCAAACGCAAAGCCAGGTTTGGAACCCCTTAAACTCAAGCAGGAAATCCTGACCTCTGCCCACACCACAGCAGCCAACTAAAGCAGTTAGCTTTAACAAGCTGATGTTATGTAAAAATAAAGAAGTGAAGCTCTATTTCCTAGCATCTGCTAGGTTAAAGGACCTTGCAATATTAACAACACTGAAGCTGCCTACCCTGACAACAGCTAACCACAACCTTGGGTAGATTCCTGCTGCAGGGAGATCACAGCAGGGTGGAAGGCACTGGAAATGGAACTGATGGGCTGTCTACACTCCATTATACCTCCAGTGCAGTCTCCTGTCTGAGACAAACTCTGCTCATGAGCTTGCAACCAAGCCATTTCTATTTTCACACAGCTGCCCTTTCTGATGCACTTCAAAGCAAGACCCTGCCCAGTCACTACATCTGCCCACTGACCTCATGCGAGAGAACAAACCCAGCTGCTTTCAACAGGCAGTGCCCAAAACACATTGGAAACTGCAGGTTTTGGATGGGCAGAACAGGCTTTGGAAGACACCAACTTGCCAGGACAGAACTGGAGAGAATAAGCACAGTGGCACGTGCTGCATGTCATGACTTTAATGTGTAACTACAGTATGCATACATACAAGAGTGGGAGAACTAAAGCCCAAGAACTAGAAAGGCTACAAAATACAACACGTGGACCAATACTTTACAAAACATTGAAAATCCTTACAAAATGGGCTGTATTGGTCCTTTGGGTTTTTTGTTTTGTTAAATTTTTTCTTTTTTTTTCTTTTTTTTAGGTTTTTTTTACAAACTTAGACTGTGTGGTCACAGGGGAGGGCAGGAAAAGGTCTAGATTTAACCCCTCATCTTCCAAAATTTACAACTGTCCAAAAAAAAAAAAAAAAAAAAAAGCAAAACGCCCTGCCTCTTG
>VYZP01023169.1:9165-31591 GCA_013400635.1 Hypocryptadius cinnamomeus | reverse complement strand
AAAATTTACAACATGCCAAAAAAAAAAAAAAAAAAAAAAGCTATAGGCCTGGTCTCTGGTTTATTTACTGAAAACAGCTGGCCCTCACCCAAAGGGCCTGTTTCTTCTCCAACAAAAAGGAGGCATTCTCTGACTGCCACTCCACTTGCTGTCTATCAGCATTTGATGAGGGTGAGGGGAAAGCAACACTGAACCTTAACCCCTCCCTCACCCCTCCTGTACTCCACAGAATTCCCATATTCCAAACACATCCACTTTTTTTTTTTAAACAACTTAAGTGATTTAAAGGTCCCCCATTCACATAAAGAAAAATAAGTTACTGGCTTTTCAATATTCTTTGGGAGTCTGGGAATGTCAGGACAAGGAGGTCTGCCCCAGACAAGTGCTTGGCATCAGCAGCTGCCCCTTTATTACAAGATGGACAGGCACCAGTTACCCACCTGCCTTTTACACAATTTGCACAAACCCAAAAGTCCAGACAAATGTTTCTGTTCCTTGTATTTACACTAGTTCAAATGATATTCACAGCATCTTCTGAAGTTTGGCCGAAAGTCAAAAAATTTGTTTCAAACTTTGGAACATGCCCACATAAAACTTTCACCCAGGGTCTGTTGTGTCTACCCAATCAAGGGGGCTGGGAAGGTCAGGAGGAGCCTTACAGAGTCTTCAGTCAGCTGATGGGACGAGACCTCCAGGCTGGCACTCTTACAACGCAGGAGGCAGCTCATCTAACTGGCACCAGTCCCTTCCATAACTTGCTGGGCCTGCTTCTGCCCCATGCAGCACTGTGCAACCGACTGGAACAACCTGCACACAGAACAAAGCAATGGTAGGTGCATTTATGGCAGCAAATGGATGCTGTGACAGCACCAAAAACTCAAGGTTCAACTGCTTCAGAGATATAATTTTAATGATTCTGTGGTTAAGTTATACTCACTTCTCAATTTCTGGAGCACAGTGAACAAACTCATGGTTCCAGAACTTAAAGGCTGGATTTTTTATCAGCTCAATGAATGTAATAAGGAGACCCCAGGGATGGGGCCTATTTACAATCAGTCGTTCCAAGAGAACCCTGAAATCCAAAAGTAAGAACACTTAGAGCTCAAAGATCAAAAATACAGAAGGAAGAAAAGCAAAAAGCTGAATGTTGGCAAGTTAAATGCCATCCCTCTCACCTGGTGATCTGCTCCTGGATGGCCTCTGTGTTGGCCTCTGCAAACAGGTAGAGCATGGTGCAGCTGAAGTAGTGGGTGTGACTGTTGGGGTACCGCAGCTGGTTGGCGATGGCGTTCAGGAAGAGGTACCGGCCTGCAGGAGACAACACTGAGTACACACAGCTTCCCTTGCACACAAAGGGCAATCAAGAAGCAACCATAGTGCTTGAGATTAATTTGGGAGCCTTGTGGAGGTACATGAAACAAAACCAACTGAAGAGAGGTAAAAGCTTTATCTACCCAGGCTGATGGAGAAGTAAGAATTCAATTCCTCTTCACTGAAGGCATTTCTAATTCCCTTGAATACTTTGAACTTTTGGTTAGAACATTGCTCCTATATTCTAATGTACCATTCATTTCTGTGAATTCACTATCAGCTACATGAAATCACACAATCATCAAGGTTGGAAGAGACCTTTAAGACCATCAAGTCCAACCATCAACCCAGCACTACGCCTCTAACCTCATAACCACTAAATCACATCACTCAGCACCAGATCCAGACAGCTCTCGAACACCTCCAGGGATGGCAACTCCACCTCTTCCCTGGGCAGCCTAATCCAGTATCAGACCACCCTAACAGTGGAAAAACCTTTTCTGCTATTTAATCTCTATCGTCCCTGTAACACCTTCCCTGTAACACCTAACATTTCCTCTTGTCCTCTCACTGCAGGCATGGCAGAAGACCCCCACTTCACTACAACAACCCTTCAGAGCTTGGGGCCCCCGAACCTCCTCTTCTCCACACTAAACAAACCCAGATCCCTCAGCCATTTCTCAAAGGAAATGTTTTCTAGACCTTTCACAAGCTGTGCTGCCCTTCACTGGACACATTCCAGCACCTCAATGTCCTTTTTAAAGCGAGGGCCCACTTGCAGTAAACGTGGCATTGCATGAACTAGCAGTGTTTCCAGCTCACCTTCAGTATCCAGGTCTACTGCCAAATTCTGGAAGATGTCCATGTGAGCTGAGTGGGTAATGGTGCTCATGGAGGGTGTGCTGCCTTTGTTATGAATGTGTGCAATAGCTTGTGTACCTACGTAGAGCACCAGTGCATTAATCAGCTGGATGTTGTAGCGGTTGCCAGGTTCATTTGATACCTAATAGCAAAGATATGAAAAGCATCAACAGTCAATATTCCTTCAGCACTCAAAGGTACAGCATGTACAACAACAGCATCCAAGTATCTTACTGATTATCCAGAAGACAACACACTGGGACATCCACAAATTCAATTTGGCATTTAGCCTTTTTTAATACAGCTTATATTAAAAGGCAGATATTATAGTGCATATATATGTGTGTGTAGATATATATTCAAAAACATCAGCAAAGTGTTGACACAACAGATTTGTTTTTACTCTCTGCCTAAAGGAAAACATCAGGTAAGGCAATGTGAATTCACCAGCAGTGCCAGATGCTGGCTGAAAGATCCCCCTTGTGTGAATGTTTCTGTCTAAGCAATTCTCTGAGGAAGTCCAGCTTCAGACTCAAGTCTGCTAAAAGCTAAGCCCTGAGACGTCTGCAATGAGGTTTTAGCCACAATTCTGAAGTGGGCTTAAGCTAATTTGACCTTTTTTACCCTTCAAGTATTGGCATGAGGATCCATATATTTCTGTAATAATTAAACTATTTCGAGTCAAAATTTAATCAGATTCTAAAAGGCTTCAACACATCCTATCAGGGAGTGGAAGACTTATTCAGAGTGTGGGTTTTCACAGGCTTTTCTACTGCCTGGAACACATTCTGGCCAACACACCAACAATATTCCTGCAGGAAAGGATGGTGTCTGAACCAGTGAGATCATTTATGCCACATTATTTCAATTGAGTACCCACAGAAACCTCAAAAACCTCAAACTTACTTGTAGGTTGCTTCGTAAGTCAGACAAAAAGGTGACTGGAGAACGGGTTTTGAGATAGGAATCCAAGTCTTTCTTGAACTGAGGTGGCATCACTCCAGTGAAATTTGTGAGTATTCGTGGAGCAATATTAATCTCACTTAACATGTCCACCTGTTGACAAAAAACCCAGTCAACTAAACTATCAGCAATGGAACAAATTAAAAAGCAGATCTATAAGCAATATTTCATCAACTACTGCTGCTGATCACTCTTCTTTCCATCAATGAAATGGCAACACCTGGCTTTTACAGATTTTAGAAGAAACTTGATATCTAACATGCAAACTTATTACATGATGTCTTGAAGAACTGAGAGGATAAAAAAATTCAGGGGTGAAGGTCATAGAGAAATTCAGTCACTGCCTTTGAGGTCTCCCCATCTACACTCCAGACAGTCTGGTAGTTTCAAAAAGCACAAACACAAGTCAAGAACAGCCTTCTTCAGTGACAATGAGCACTGCAGCTTTGCTCCCATCATCCTGCACAGCTCAGGCAGGGAAGCGCAACAGGACAGTGCTTTGGCAGCATGAGAAAGTCTCCAGCTAATCATTCCAGGATTAGTTGCCTAGCAGATACCCAAAGATTTAATTAGATAATATTAACCTGGATAGAGAGTTTCCTATTATCAAAACTTCTTTAAAGTAAGTTCTACCTTTAGGTTGGGGGTGAAAGGGTCTGGAAGCCTCATGTTCCGTGGGAAGGCACTCAGGATCAGATTCCTTAGCTGAATACAGTTAGGTGGGATCACATCACAGAACCCATAGTGGTAGTCACAAAGAAATTCTGGGAAATCATGCAACAAGACCAGCAACACACGCAGAGTGCCCTGTGAAATAAAATATTAAATATAAGAAGTGTATAACTGGTGAAACTGCCCAAAAGCTTACAGAGCCATTATTCTATGTCATGTGGCTAACATTACCAGAAGGAAACTAATCTGGGAGGGCAGCCTGCTTCCCCCACAATTTAAATTCAACTCTCAGAGGTAAGTTAGAAAAAACCAGTTTATTTTATTTTGCTGCCAGAACACCTCTACTTTGATTGGAAGCATCTATTAGTTGACATTTTTTTACCTTATAAAGAATTTGCATAGGTTTGGTGAGTTCCACATTTCTAAGGAAAGGAGCCAAGTACTTGAAGAGATCAATCAATAACTGGGCATACATAGGCCAACCCTGTCAAGAAAAGAACAGCAGGTGGAAAACATGCAATGAAGACCAGTTACCTTAATCTCAAAACTATAATTAGATTGATCTTTATATAAACCTGGATGAAGAGCTAGCAACTGCCAGCTCAACCACTGAGTGCAGCATAGCTCATTTCAAGGGCTTCAGCTGCACACCATTGTGCCGTGGGTGTTTTCAGAACCCTCAATATGCCTTATTGAGCTGACAATATTTAGCCCAGGAAGGCTACAGCTCTTCTAGACATTGACAAAGGCATGTTTATCAAATTCAATTCACCCTGTGTTCCATAGTTACTGACACACAGACTCTCCTCCATGCAGTTAGGTTACTGTGAATATGGAAGACAACAAAAACAGAACAGCCATGCTACTAGTGCACTTTAAGAGATGTGTAACAGCATCACACCAGATAAACATCTGGGTAAGCTTTTTAATTCAGAAAAGATAAACTGCAGCCACACCTTCTGCTGTGGTGTATGTGCCAGCATTCTTGCAATAAATATCCGATGGGAGATCAGTTCCAGCCAGGCATAAACAAAACCTGGAGCTTTTGTAGGCCTCAGGATGTGAAATGTGTTACTGAAAGAAAAGTTAGAGCAGGTTAGAAGTGCACAGCAATAAGACTGCTTTTCATAACACTGAGGGAAAAACACAGCCCTAAAAGCAAAGGCATTTGAGCATCTTGGGTTTTACCAGTCATCTTCCCTAAAACAAGCAGGTGGTCAGTCCACAGTAGAACCAGTTACTCCAAAAGTGATGAAGCCACCACAAAGAACAGTCACAAAGCCTTTAAGTGAAAATCCTTGATCCTACTAAGAAAGAATGAGCACTGTGGCTAATCCCAAATACATACCAGAAAGCTGTGAGTGTCTGGAAGTTGATGGTCTCCAGCACATGCTCAGGAGCATTTAATTCCAACAGCAACATGATGAAAATGCGATGGTAAGGAAGTTGCTGAAACTCACTCTGCCGAACATCATGGTCTTGCAGAAGAACTCCCACCACAATACCAAGAACCTAAAGAGATTAAGACACGTGGAGACAGCAAGAATTACTCTGCAAGTCAGACTACAGATAATACTTTAACCATCAGTAAAAAAAAATCAGTAGATTCTAACAAGAACCAAAAATCCTAGTTATTGGAAGTGTTGCATAAATGAATATTCCAATTTGTTTCAGCAATTCCCAACCACTATGCTTTGCTCTCCTTGTCCCTTGGACCACAGTCACAATGACTGACTGGGCAGTATCTGAAGGTCTCAGACTACCTAAGACAATCCAGCCATAAACCAAGTAATGTAAGAGCAAAGGCAAGATCCTCACAACATGAAGGCAAACACTCAGGAATCAACAACCTTAAAACAATAGCTGCTGACTATTTCATTTCAAGGCACAAAGATGAGTTTCCGATTGGTTTGAGATGAAATCTTTGTGAACAAGAAAACCACTTGGCATCTTAGTGGTTCACTCAAAAGTTTATCAGTGATCAACCTATCTAAGTTCTCATCAGACACTTCAGCAGCTGCCCACATTAAGGTCTGCACCTCGGGTTTATCGAAGGTACAGCCGACAGCACACTTTAAATGCAACGAGGACAAGAAGGATTTCCAACCTTATTCAGGAGGTTGATCTTTGTGACTGTGTTGGTTGCCTCCCCAGAGTGCTTCACCAGCAGTGCAATGAGTCGCACAAAGGCATCCAGGTTGTGGTAGCACTTGGCTCGAATCATGGTGGGGTTGGCTGCAGGGTTGTGCTGCTGCTCGGCCAGGGCTCGATAGCTGATCTCAACACACATTTCGGTGCAAAGACGGAAAAAACGGGTGATCAGGTCATCTGTTTTCAGGATCCCCTGCTGGTGCATCTAACCAGGAAAGGAAAAGATGTCAGCACCATAACCACGGACAGTTCATTTTACAATTTCCAACAACACACCCTTTACAAAGCACCCACCTTGCCTGCCACAACAGTTTTTGCCATACTCTCCTGAGAGATTATTGTTTGCAAGGCAATTTGAGGGTAGCAACACAATTTTAGTAAACATATTTATTCTCAAATACAATGTTTTGAATCCCAAATCTTTCCAACCATCAGCATAGCTGAGAAGCCTGTTTCAGCATCAGTGCTGCCACCAGCATACAGCCTTGCACAAAGAACATGAGTAGTACAAGCTCTGGCATGGGCAGACTCCAGCTCCTCACTCAGGAATCACCACTACTTGGCAGCCCCATTCTGTAGAAGGAAACTGCATTTGGAAAGGCAATTTTCCTTACACGAACATTACACACATAGAAAGACTGGGTGGGCTTTTTTGCTTTGCATGGAGGAGTTGTTTCAATAATATACATATAAAAAACCCCAGAGACCTCATTTTATTTGTTAGCCACAGTATTAGAACCACCAAAATGAAACAAATTACACTACAGAAAACTTGGGGGTTTTGAATAAAGCATCTTATCTCTAAACTCCTACTGGACATAAAGCTATAAAAATAGCACAACGGGTATTTTGGAGACAATGTGGAGAACTTCTAGTATTTCTGGAGAAACTTTTTTTCTAAAATGCCCAAAAAATTTAGGTATCTGCCTTCAAAGTTCTGTGCTTGTCCTACAGATTTGTGGGAAGGAAGCAACACTTTGGCAGTCATTTGAGTTCAGTAATAGAACCTTATTTAATGTACTCATTGCAAAATGTTATTTAAAACTTATTACTGAAGCCTGTAAGGAAATAACTGTAAACAAACACTGCACTTCAATATATTTAAATTGCTATTTCAAAACTGATCAAATACGTACAAAAGGTAATCAAGTGTGATAAAGAGTGAAGTGGGACAAAAGTGTACTAAGTATTGTGAGTACTCTATACTGAAGTGTGCTTTAGGAGCATGATTTAAAGTAAAAGAAGTGAGATCACAGAAATAGGCAAAATATTTCTTTAAGATGTATGTTTAGCACAATATCTATTAAAAACATTCAGAAGGTTCTTTGCAGTAGAAGTCAGACCAACAGAAAGCTGTCTATAACCAGTACAAAAAGACACTAAAATCAAATGAAAAAAACAACTGCATCAGTCACAATCTTCTTGCATACTCTAAAGCTTGGGCTTCTTTTCATTAGTAGCTGCAAAGCCTGCAGCATATCTGTGGTAGTGTCACAAACTTAAAAAGAACTCAATGCAAAAAGGCCATGTCAGGGGCTTTCTTGCAGCTGCATGCCAAGAACAGAGCTGTAGGGAGATGCCTGCAAATACAGCAGTTTGTTACCACACATGCTGGGCTACTGAGGAGATCTCCCTCCTCAATCACACCTAGAAGGCAGATGGTATGTGATGTTCAAACTTGTTAAGGTGCTTCAGAGTCCTTTAACCATGGTTAAAAGGACCATGTCCAACATGATTTAGACATTGTTTAAATTTAAGCACCACTTCAGCTAATGAAGTCTCAAGATTTTTCTTATTATGATTTCATTTTGAAAAATTCCCTTGCCCACATGACCTGAAACAATTTACCTGAATCTCTACTGGTGAAATCCTCCTGTAGGCTGTCAGAGCTTTTACTGTTACCCATAAGAAGCAACACCAGTCAAGGCTGATTACAGAGCATGACAGAACTATTTCCAAGAGCTATTTCAGCTCAAGTTCTTTTTCCACCAAACTTAGAACTCATGGTCTGAAGTGACAGCCTGTTGCTACAGTATTTGAAGAAAACGATTTGGTGGAGGACAGGGGCTTCATCAAAACCAGACAATTTTTGACAGTAAACTGCCATACACCTGGAAGTTTCAAAAGGATGCCTAACAGGTTATAATACTGCTTTAAAATGAAGGGCATCACACCCTACTTATGTTGAATAAAAAGCACCTTTCTTTCCAAAAGCTCTACCTGTCCAACAAACGCAGAGAATGCTTTGGTACTGTCACGGCCTGCTGCAGCTGAATGGTAGAGGTTCACCCACTCCCTCAGCAGGTATTCTGCCTTCTCCCTCAGGCCTGGTGGGTCATCATACTCAGAAGCTTGGGAAATTCCTGAATGCATCATGAAATTAGGACCTCCATGAGCACGGTCAATCATTGCTTCATAGTTTGATCGGACCACTTCCATCAGCTGGGGTAATCTAATGCAACAGACCAGAGCAAGAGTTGGGTTAGAATTCCTCCTCGCCCACAAGGTGCAGGAACTGGAAGCTCAGTCAAAGAGAGTTGAAAGAAAGCAAATTATTTCTTATACAAAAACTTTCTATCTTACAGTCCTCACTGGAATAGCAGAAATAAGTTATGAAAGCAGATACACTTATGATGAAAGAAGGAACACTGAAATCACATAAGCTTTGAAGTTCTACTCCAATTTGTACAGTGGAGTGCTGCAACAAAACACCACAGGGACTAGAAGCAGCTTCTCTTCTGCAGACTTCAGGAGCCCTAAAATGCTCCCAGATAGGGAGATGCCAGTACTGAATGGCCTGACTGGATTTGGCTGCAGTGAAAGCCAAGCCATACAGTGAAGACAGTCTATCCATGCCAACTGCAGATGAAAGGACTTTGGTTTTGTCACATCCTATTAGCAGCTGTGTTGGTAATGGCAGTCAGCTGCTGGTTGCTCTCACAGCTATTAAAAGTTCTCCAAGTTCTAATCCATGTCTTTCTCAAACCCAGCAACAACTGCTTCCACCTTACAAACAGGAGGCCTGCAAGTCCCACAGGTATTTCCAGGTGTTGTGCCAACATTTGCTACCCAAATGCTTTGGGCAGTTTGCTGATGGATACATAAGCCATGCAAGACTGGTGGAGGATTGCTCTGTAAGCTCTACACAGAAAGGACTGTCCAACTGGATTGTTTGCAATTAATAAATTAACATACTGACACCTAAACATGTAAGATTTAAACAGGCAATAATATTGCGTAAATTTGAGATAAAGCAGGAATTCAAACAAGTTTCTTGCAATTGCACAGAATTTTGGACCATAGTGCATGGAAAGATTTTCTAGCTTAAGCGTTCAGTTTCACATGCTGCTGCAGCTGCCTTTATTTTGACTAAGATGAGCACATTTATACTAGAGTGACAATTGAAACTAAGAAAGGACTGCAGCCTCAGGGAAAGTTTAAAGCTGTATGATTGAATGATATGAGACATTGCCTATATAATATGCAAATCATAAATCAGCACAAAAAAAGCAATACATTGCACAATACTATAGCCTCACCCTTCCGGGGCGTTTCCTCTGGAATGAGCATTAATTCTCATGAGTGTCTCAATGGTGTGAAACAGATCTGCTTCTGTTACATGGGCAACACTTCTCTCATCCACCAACAAGATCTTTACCAACTGCATGGCAAATGCCACAGCCATGTAGTTCAAGCCATTTTCCATGGACTGTCAACATGAAAAAGACAGAGTTCAACCACAGATCTTACAGTGGAGTGAGTGAATCCCTCCTTCTTTAAAAGAGCAGATTCTCTTTACCTGAGCCAAGTGAAGGTCATACTGCTGCATGTTAACAAGGTGATTGCGGATTAGCAGCTCCACAGCTTCCACGTTGTATTTGTACTCGTCTCTGCATTCAATCAGGCACCTGAAGAATTGGACTTCTTACAAAAAGTGTACTTCAACAACATAGTTTAAGTGAAGCAACTCAAATCTAGTGCTTCAGAAACTGTGACATTCACTGTGATTCATTACCCAGCTTCAAAAGAAGCCTCTTCTAGAGCATTCTCTAAGGTAATGTTTAAGTTCAGAACAGTCAGACTCAAGCATCTATTGTCCTGCACAACTGGTCACAAGAGCCCTTCAAGAGCTTCAGTTTATTCAGCATAAGAAGTCTCTCTTCCAAGGATGAATTGGCAGATCTACCTAGGTGAAGCTTCTGCTGCAGGCATATGCCATGTCACATTGTTTGTGACAGCACAGAGATATTCTCTGCAAAATGAGGGGGAAAAAAAGCCTAGTCCATGCTCTAATGCTTAATTCCATTAAAGATACCTATCATGTTCTGGGATGAACCAGCATTATCGGAAGATCTAGTTAATTTTGACCAAAAAAGCTGGTTATTTTTTGTCCGTCCAAACTGCAGCAAAGCAAAATATTAACAGACAGAAAATTCAGAGTAATACAGGAACTCCCAAAAGATGGTCAAAGCTACATGAGTGTTCTTGTTGCCTTGTAACTGACCTAGTGATTTGTTTGTTACACCACGGAGATCCATAGGCACGGCCATCCTGCAGAGCCTTCAGCACCAGCAGGTGACACTCACGATAGCGGAGCAGGAGGTCAGCGTCAGCCCCACTGGTGGCATCCAGCAAGCCCTCTACAGCCTAGAATAGATGCAACCTGTTAGCAGAGGAAAAAACCAGTCCTCTTCCAAATCTTCTGCATGTTACATCAGCAAGAGTTATCACCAGAAGACATTGGAAAAAAAAAACAACAATTTAGTAATTGTGCTGACCTCTTGATAAGACTGTGTGAGATTTTACCAGCTACTATGGCATCTATACATGCACTCTACACAGCTATGCTATCAGAAACAAACCTACAGGTCTCTCTATGCCCCACTAGCTTTATATGTGCACCAAATACCATGACAGACCATGTTACTTTGTGCTGCAGTCTCCCTAAGTCAATGCCTCCTCAAGCAATTCTGCATACGGCTCATGCAAAACTACCTGAGAAAATATTTAAAGAACCTGCCAGAGGTAAGTGAGCAGCTTCCTTAGAGAAAGAGCTGCAACACTCAGAGATGTATCTGTGTTAGCCTACAGCAAATGGAGGGTAAGTTTTACACAGGCAACACAATTTATCTGGTCAAGTTCTAGTCAGGACTGGATCCTTTAACAGGTAAAAGCACTAGCAGACAAGAACAAAGAGTCTCCCTCCAGCTTTCAGTTACCTCTGTTTTGGCACTATTCTTGGATCCTCATGCAGACAGCTCAGTATCCTCACACTATTCCCAAGTGGATTTTTCTCTATGTCTGTCACTTGTTCTACACTACTACACAGGCACTGATGCCAGCTCAGATCACAGAGCTCACTGCAACACTTCCCACTGGTACAGCCTACAAATTCTGGCTGGGATTGAGTTAATTTGCTTTATAGCAGCCCATATGGTGCTGTGCTTTGGATTTGTGCTGAACCAGTGTTGAAAACACACCACAATTTTGCTATTTGCTGAGCAGCACTAGCACAGGATCAAGGCTTTTTCTTTCCCACTCTGCTTCCTCCACTAGTGGATAGGCTGGGGATGGACAAGAGGCTGGGAAGCAACACAGTCAGGACAGCTGACCCAAACTGAATAAAGGAATGTTCTATACCATATGACATCATGTTCAGCAATAAAAGCTCAGGGAAAGGAGGCTGAAAAAGAGCATTCATGGTTCTGGTGTTTGCCTTTCCAGGCAAATGTCACATGTGCTGAAGCCCTGCTTTATGAGGAGTAGCTGGACATCTCCCTGCTGACAGGAAGCAGAAATTTTAGTTTCAACTGTGCACATGGCCTTTATTTTCCCTATTAAACTGTCGTAATCTGAACAAATGTCTTCCCTGCATTTTCTCTGTGTCCTGCAGAAAAGCAGAAAGAGGAAGCAGCTGGATGGATGTTGGGCAGCTGGCCAGGGTCAACTCACCATGCACAGTCATATATCAGTTACTGCAAAATAAACCCCCAAGTGTGCCACTAGAAATCTAGTACTATCCTCAATACTATCACCTACAAGGGCAGTTCAAACACCTTTTTAGCCTCCAAATCATCCTGAAATCAGACCACTCTGGACTGCAACAGCTCTCTACTTGCCACATCTGAACAAAACTCAGTCCCAGGACTCTGTACACCTGCCTCTTCCACAGCAGTCTTGACACCATGTGTACAAAACCCTACATGAACAATGGCTCCCTCCCAATCTTATTTATTGGATTTCCAAAGACAGCAGTTCAGTACTGTTCACCCAGCAAGTTCCACAGGATGCATGAAGAAACAAGGTCACCAGCAAGACAATCCATGAGCTAGATGAGTAATAAATTCTAAGCAAGCTGTTACAGAGACGAGTTGTCAACACGCACCTTCTGCAGTAGTCCCAGAGCAGCAATAGCATCCCGGGAGTTCCGAGCCACTACCACTGCCTCCAAGAGGCTACGCAGAGCTTGAACTTGAGGATTCATGGCCAGGGTGTGTGGAATGGATTGCAGGTGCTGCTCCAGTTCTGTCATACATTTGTCATAAATTTGAGCTACATCATCTGTAGCCCAAGCTTGCTGCTTAAGAGAAAGTGAGAATCAGTGATTTTTGCAAGGATTGCATTTGTGACACTCAAATACTGACTGGCTCTTCTCCTTCAGAATCACAGAATGATTTAGATTGGAAGGACCTTAAAGACTATCTTGTTTCAACTACCCTGCTATGGGCAGGGATATCTTCCACTAGAGCAGGTTGCTCAAAGCTGCACCCAATTTGGCTTTCAACACTTCAGGGATGGGCTACCTGCAGCTTCTTCAGATAACCTCTTCCAGTGCCTCACCACCCTCACAGAGAAGAAGTTCCTCCTAACATCTAATTTTTAAACCTGTTTTCTTTCAGTCTGATGCCATTCCCCTTGTTCTGTCAGCAAGGCCTTACATATGCATACAAAAACTTGTTAATTATCTTAAAATTCAGACTTGCCATCCATGACCTTCAGAAGTAACCTGAGATTCGACTAAAATGTTTCACTGCAATTAAAACTACTTGTAGTAATCCTAAACTGCAGAATTTGTCCCAATTTGGGTTACAAATCCCCAAGACTGGATGGAAGTTTTATGTTGCCATTACTTTGTCTTTAGAACAAATGCATTTTTTTCAACCACTATCCCCAAGCAATACAAACACCTGACTCTTATGAGTCCTCCTAACAAAAACACAAGTTCTGCAACAGTCTCCACAATGGCTGTAGTACTCTCAAGCTGATTAATTCAGAAACCTCTACCTTCATAGGCTGAGCCAAGAATCCTGTAGGCTGAGTTAAGTCATTGGTGGGCAAGAAGCCAGGGACATTGCGTGCAAACTCTTCATAAACAGCCAGCTGTTTTGGGTCCACACCTCCAACCTTTGCAACAAAAAGAACAGGCATTTAACTCACTTATAAGACTGAGGCAGTAAAAAATGAGGGCAGCTTGTGTAGCAGGTAGCTACTCTTAAACAGAGTGGCCTAAACATCGAGTAGGATTCAGCTGCTCTGCACTGAGGTCCTCTCTCTCATTCCACACCTCCTAAGAGTGGGATTTTGCTCAAAAAATGAAACTCACTTTCCCAGAAACAGAAATAACTGAATACTGAGAAATGCTCTGCTGAAAGCACATCTTATGTCCTTTAAAGAAAGAACACAGAAAGGAGACAAAGGAAAATAGAATATAAAGACAACAAAACAGTGAGAGAAAATGCACAGAAATAGAGAAGAAATTGAGAAAATTATATAAATACTCAATTTGGAATAATGTATTTATGTGTTTCCATACTAATCAAAATAACAGCAGCTGCACCGTTAGGCAAGATTAACAATATATGATTACTCAGCTGATGCTGTGCCATCCACTTTTCCTTATCAGGAGGGAGAGCAGAGCAGCATCAGAAGAGAACTCACCTTTAACCTGATCTGTTCTGGCATCCGCTCAGCCTGGTACGTTAACACAACAGGATCGCAGTAGCGACGCCCCTCTTGCCTGGCATGCTTTCTGAGCTCAAATTCCTGCCAGAAACAAACACCACACTGCATCTCAGACACCCAGCTGAACGTGTATGAGCACACAGGATACTTCTTCAACAGTTCCATACTTACAGTTGCGAGCCTCTTGTCCATCTCAGGGCCTGCCTTTTCCACAGCTGTCTTCTGGATAAAGCAGCAGGCAAGCTCGCAGTTATCCTGTGCTAACTGGGCAGCTGCCTGCTCCATCATGTCCCTCTGCTGTGCAGAGGCTGCCTATTGAAAATCACAATCATCAGTGAAGAATGTAACATTTCCCTGTATATAGCTAGCCTTAAAATCTGCACCACTGCTTATACAGAACACCAGCAATAAAAAGGAATGCTCTTAGGATCACACTCCCTTCCCACAGAATATACAATATTAAATTTAATTTTGCATAGCTTTGAATAAAACATGTAGGCAAGACGACAGTAAAGACTTTCAACAAGGAACAAAACAGCAGGAGTTCTCCATCTTCTCCACCTACCCATCTCCAGGGCACAGAAATAAAGGCCTGCTTTAGAGAGACAGACAGACAGAGTGATGCTAATGCAGGGAAGGCTTTGCATCACAGCAGAAGTTTTTCTGCTTCCTAGGTTGTAATTGGAAGCTATAAAGGTGCACCACTAACACTGCAAAAGAGCAGTCCTAAGCCTTTTTCAGTGGGTTCCTTTTCTGATAAGGAATCAGATTTTCTTCCTTCCTTTCCAGAGTCTGCTTTATGAGAACCCTGAACAGATGCACTTATTTTTCCAGGGTGCAAACCACCAACTTCCACTAGAAATGGAATACATCTATAAGGCAGCCTGTCCCATCTACTTGGACTTCACTGTCTGCAAAGAGGTCTTCCATTAATTCCTGAAAATTATACTATTTCTGTTAAACCACTTCATAACAATAAGCCAGATAAGAATTTAGAGATGCCTCATACAGAGCCTCTTCTGCAACAAAATGTTTTCTACAATTATCCCTTTAAAAACTTCCTTGGATTAAAACTTGATTTGTACCAATGTCATACATCTTCAGGGATAAAAAAACCTGATTAATTTCTAATTGCTGAAAGTACAGCTGTGTCTTGATCTTTCCAAGATCGTTATGCTCTTGTGCCTGTTGCTGACACTGATGGCAAGAATTCTGGGTAGTAGCTGCTGTTGTGGTCAGCAGTTCACAGGCTGGTCCACACAGTTTAGCTCAAACTTTCTTCATTAAGAGACCCGATAACAGCCTCTAGAAAACCCAATGAATTCACAAGCTGTGCAGAAGAGTCTAAACTACCTATCTGCTAACAGCACAAGTAAATAAAATCTGCCTGAAGCATGCATGCTGAAACAATCCCAGATATCACCAAAATCAATTCAGTCCTCCACACTTCAACTTTTCTGCCTCAAACCCCACAGAAAGTTCAAGGCTTCCATAATGTAATTGAACTGGAGAGAACACTGGGCAAAATAAAAAGATAGTCAGGAAGTTTGTGTGCCATTTAGTAAGATCTACCATCTCAGTTTAAGGATGTTTGACCTGGAATCACAACACTTTCTTCCACTGTAATTCCACAAGAGTAATGAAATTTTACTCATTGAATTCATCCCCATGATAGTTAGGCCACACAATTAATAAACAAGTCTATATTGTGGAGAACTGACTTACTAATGCTGGATGCCCACAGTCCCTTAAGTTGGATATAAACTCCAAATGATGGGGCTCTTACCCTCAGTGCAGTAGCAAAGCTATTTTTCAAGTTGGTAGCTATGCTCATCAGCAAAGGCTCCCTGCAGGTAATCATGGCCATCCCAGCAGTCAGATTCCTCATCATGTGGTGAGCAGCCACACGCATCCGGGACTCCTCTGAGTCCAGGGCGAAGTCCTTCCTGACTATCTGCTCACAGGTGGTCATGGCAATCTTGATGGATCTGTCCACCACCGGATGGACGAGGTCCTGCACCGCACGCTCGATCGCCTGCCGCACGCACTGCTTCAGCTGCGGGTGTGCTTGGAACAGCGGAATCTGCAGGGCATTAGAAGAGGTGAGAGAATAAAATACACTGGAATCTCACCTACCCCAGACACTTGCATTTTCTCAACGACTCCTAAGTGCACTGTCATAGCGTGTGCAGTACTCCCATGTTCCCCATGCAGCTATTAAAGTATTTGATAAATCTGAAACCGGAACAAATTATCATTTTTCCAACCGAGTTGCAGCTGAGTAACAATGCAAAGATTGACTTAGGAGTTGAGCTGCTAACTGGACAAAAGGAGCACAGAGGCTCCTTTCATCCTGATAGCTCCCACCAGCTGAGATCTGCATCAACCCTGGCTCTAAGAATTCTTTTAGCAAACTAAATCAGCTCTAAAACTTACCGTTGGATTTAAGGTGATGTGTGGAGCCAACCCTCCTAGAGAATAGACGTTGATGTCATGATAACTGTACTGGGGCTGTGGAGGAACTGTGGCTGTACAAGTGGTGCTGGTAGCTGGAGTTGTAGAAGCAGCTGAAGAACACAAGTAGTTTTGTATTGAGACACTATGAAACCACAGTGAAAAGCAACTGCTTACAAAACAAGTATATAATTCTTATTTAAACCAGGAAACAACCTAGAAATAAAAGGTTTGCAGTTTGATCATGAAATCTCCTAAACTTACCAAGCAACTGCCATTCTCCATTTGCCTAATAATTAGTACCAAAGTAGCTTCAGTGCATTTTAAAAGAGCTGTTTATTATGATAGTTTTAGCACCTGGTCTACTGTTAATAGGAGGGAGCCTAAGGAGTAGCTACATAAACATAATACAGAATTTGTCATCGTGATGGCTTCCATTCCCTTCCCATCTCCAAACTCTATAAACCTACTTCTTACAAAACTACCCAAGTGCTCCCAAGCACTCAGGAATATTACAAGAGCATATGTAGCTTAGTATTTTATTTTGTGATAGCAAAACCTGTCTTATTTGAACTTTAACAGTGTGGTTCTGGATTCTGTGAGATGTACTTACTGGTTGTTGTGATGGGTGGTAGCTCTTCTGGCTGCTTCACATCCTTCTTTGGAGCAGACAGCTGCTCATCCAGATTTTTCAGACGGTCCTTGTCTTTCAGGAGACTCCCAGGTTTCAGCTCATTGATGTCCAGTGCAAGATTCTTGCAGAGCACCTCAATCTCGAACTTCAGATTCAACTGCAAAACAGCTCTAGTTAGGTCACATCACAAGGAAAATACCCAAAACATCTACTGAGCCACCTGACTCCCAAACTCCCCATTCTAATGCCACCCCTTTCAGAGACTAATAATGACTGAGGATTAGACAACTATCCTGATGCTGACCTCATGGAGAAGAGTTTCACCCAAGTTCTACCAAACTAAGCAATGCCCAAGCAGTCTCCCCATGCTAAAGCAGTGAGGAGGACTGCTTAGTCCTTCACAACATCCTTCTTGACTAGTATGTCAATAAAACCTTACGCTCAGAAGTTACAGGATAAAATCCAGTAATTTACTTTTAGATCATGTTCCTGATGTAGCTCAGCTAAAACATTCATAATGGCCATTGTCCACGGGTTTGGAGGCCTGAAGACCTACAAGAGAAAGAAGAGAGCAGGATTACAGAAACTTCCTGAATCATCTGGATAACTTATGACTGGAAATGTTTGAAAAACAAGCAGCTGTGTGTGCATACAGCCATGGAAACCTTTGTACAGCTATGATTAGAGCTGAATTTAGGTTTTTGGTAATAATTATTCCAGTAATTCAGTATAACTAGAAATACATTAGAAACTTAAGTGAAAAACTGGAAACACAATGACCTGGTCCTTCTTGAAAGATCAGTTCTATGTCAAGCACAACTGACAAGCTGATCAGGATCACAGTGGGTGGGAGGGAAAAAAAACCAAACTAGGAATAAATATATCCTAGAACCTCTTCAACGGCATCCTTCCATTTCTCAATGGAGTTCTGTTCAGGGATACCACAGTACATTTCAGCTAATACCACCTATCAAAAATGCATGGCCATGTACTTTCCCTTCACACAAAACTCCTTGACTTTATGCTTTTATATCCCTTTTCTTTCTCTCCACTGAATTCAATCAGTTTTCATTTTGTGACAAAAGCTGATTACTTTCTGCAATATTTTGCCATTTGAGCCATAACTCTGTCTGTACAAAGACACTTACCACACTCCTGACACTGGATTCTAAGACTTTGGCAACAAATGGCACTACATAAAGCAATTCCTGCTGTCCCTTAACATATGCTTCCAGTAGTAGTGACTTCACATCCAAATCCTGAAAAACAATTGAAGTGGGAATGAGGGTAGAGAAAACAGCAAACACAATGCACAATTCCACTAATACCCTACTTCCTTTTCAGATGCAGGCAAGGCTGAGTCAATACAGTCCTTGAATTTTACAGATTGCTAAGCAGCAGTTACTTTTTGAACAAAGATTTATACATCTACATTTTTACATGGGTTAACAAGCTTCCAAAATAAATTTAGGTACTAACTTGTCTGATATAAAAAAAATATTTAGAAGTGTTAAGTAACCAACTCTGAAGTCATACTTTGTACTTGGCATATTAAAGAGGCACCAGAAAGGTGGTAAGATTTCCCAAATAGCCTAAGCTACTGCATAACAGCATACCAATTCATGCCAAGGCAATCTGTAAAGACAGAAGCTCACCGTGTGCAAGATGGGCTTATTTTTAGCCATCGTTATCATTCCCAGCCAGTGACCAAGGTTCTTTAACAAGGAACGGTCTGAGAAGTTGGCTGCAGCTTTATCTGATGTCAATAGCACCTAACAAAGAAGGAAAAAAAGCATCTCGAGCAACAAGCAGGAGATAACCAGACTCCAAATCCAACAGCTGATCTGAATGAAGGCAAAGTTCTAGAACATTAAGTTCTGAGCTTCAGTCACATTACAAAGATACTTGAACAGCTTTCACTTCAAGGCAGCACCCTGTACATCTGCACTGTAATGACTACAGAATTCTTTTCTTTAGAAGGATCAAAAAAAGAGGATCACATTTTCCCAGACCTTACCATTTACTCTGTTGAGACTGTTACAACTACTCCCATAGCTGAGTGTAACTTGTGCTTCCTCTTAATGCCTCATCACAGACCTGAAGGCTAGAGTTTAACCTTCCACAGAAACCATCTCATTGTCATGTCAAAACATAAATCATGTCATCATGTCATAAATCATAAAACAAGTATTCTGCTGTTAGTTCTGTTCCTCAACTCCAGAGGAGCATCAGCTGAACAGAGCAGGGTCAGCTGTATTCTCAAGAGCCAGGAGATGCTTTTGCACTACAGCGTAACCCATGGTGGTCAGGAAATTCCACCAACAGGTTTAAAAATAGTGCATTCTTTACAAACTTGTTTCATCTGGTCATCATTTCTGGGCTATTCCTTCCACCTCCCATCCACATTATCTCAGCCCTCCAATAAATTTTAGCTTTTACACCCCCATTTTCTAAACACACCCTTTCCCCCCTATTCCTCTTGGGCCAAAAGAGCAGAGTGTCATTTTCTATCTTTGCACTTTCCTCCAGAGAAAACAATTAGACCATAAGCAAGTTTTCTCTGGGTTATAATTTGCAAACCTCACACAAATATGAAGTCCACCTACATAAATGAATTCAAATGCAAATTTGCCCTCCTGTTACACAATTTAAGTCTTTCATACGTTCCTAACTGAAGAGAATCCTAGTATTCCTAAAGATAATATGTAACTTTAATGGTAAGCTAGAAAGAATATTTTTGAATGATATTCTATATTTGAGAATCAGCACCACACAAACAAATAGCATGAGGAGAACAGCACGTTCCTGTGCTGCCTTTAGAAAACTTGCACTACTCACCTTGATATTTCTATAGGTTTCATTCAGAACCATTTTATTAAACTCTGGATTCTTAAGTGTGTCAAGGAAGTTTGAATATAAGCTGTGAAAGTTAGGCTCAATACTGACTCTTTTCATCACAAGATACTGTGATACCCAAGGCATGAACTCTTCTTTCACTGTTTCCTTCAATTCTTCCACCTGTGCTCAAACCAAAGACAAAGCACACCACAGAACAGATGAGAAGATACTCAAAACCTCATGGGGTCAGCTCTGACCAACATACAGTTTATGGTCAGTCAACTGCTTCTAACACTAGGGTTGTTTTTTTACAAAAAAGTAAGTATTTGAAATAAGCGTCCCATTATTCAAATATCTGGTCAACTAATAACGACTCAAGCATGAAATCAGCAAGGCCTAACAATTCACCTCTCCTTCACTTCCCAGGTTTTTACCAGACAACTGGAAATAAATGTTGTCACCTTACAAATTCAAGCCATCCATCCACGAGACAACAGCACAGGTGGCAGCAGGACTGTACACCTCAACTAGTTCAGAAAAATTCCCTTAATTTCTGAATACCAGAGCTTAACCTTGCAACATTTAATGGTATCCAGTCCATTTATGATGTGATGTTTATTTAAGAACAGGTATCTTCTACCCATCTCTCCTCTCCCTGGAAAATTTTATCTCCAAAGATGTTTAAGCAGAAAGTGCTGGAAACTAATTTCTTTACAGTGTACTGCCTCCTGAAGTTTTAAAAGTTAGAATTCTGTAGAAGTATCATCAGCCCACACTTAGAAATGAATATATAAAAAAAGGATTAAGAGTATAAAAACTATTTTTACTAGCATTCTTTCATACTTGCCTTCTGTGTCATATTTGACTGAGACAGATTATTGAAGATGAAAGCAATTTTTTCCTGGACATTCTCTGGAGGTTCCACAATCCTCTCTGTTTGATCTGTTGCTACTAACAGCGTATCAATGTTGGTAGTATTAATGGAAGGCTGGAGGGAGAACAAGAAGTTAAGCATAAACAATACCTAGAGGTGACATCAAAAGAAACTTTTGCTCTGTTCTGTCAAGCAGAAATAGAATTGAGCTTTATCAGGGGACATCTACTGTCTCAGATTCATTTTCAGCAGCACTCTGAAGGAGCCAAGTGATTTCTTTATTCTAAAAATGATGATCAATACTCAGCAGAAGAATGCTGCTGCAGAAAAAGCCTCTACATGCACATAAAATAGGTGCCACTGCAATGGCACCCTTTAGGCCTTGAAGCCTGTGTACAATTATAGCTTGGAGAAAAATCACAACACAATAGTGAGCAGCACTTAACACAGCAGGGAGTCTCCAGGAGCACTTCAGTGCTGATTTGGGAAGGAGAAATCCCAGAGGTTCGTTCAGAGACCAGGTTCTCATTCTGAGTTGCCAGCTTAAGTCAACAGAATGTGACCCTGGTCCCTACAGCTGCAGGTCGGGACCCCAGGGTTTAGCACCTGGTACACTGCAATTAAGGGAAAAGGCGATGCAGCTTTCAGTATCAATCCTGACTGAAGTTTAAATGGGAAAACAAGCACCTCAAAGTAACGAGTTTCTACATGATGTAATCAGGTGTGAAAGACATTAACAGCTACACTAATGACTGCACCTCCAAGTGTGTTCACAACACTTTCAGCTGCATTTGGCTTTTGCCTCCTTTACAGAGACATATTCGAAGACAGCCCCAGGCAAAAAGACAGGCTCAACTTTCCAGTGCATCAGCCATCACACAGAACAGCACTGCCCATCCTCAGGACCCACATGGGACCAAGTGTGCCCCAAAACTTTCTGTGCAATAGCCAATTCTATCTATCTGCTAACCCTGTAATAACTCTGACAAGCAGTTAAAAGTTGTTTACACAAGTTACCAAAGATGTGAAAAACCTAATGCAGTTAGAACTGTGTCAGATGTATGCAGTAAGTGTTCTTAAGCCCCAAGCAGAATAGCAGCTGCCAACTATTTTAAGAGTCCTGTTGCAAGTTATTAACAGAAATGACATTTCTGTAATTGTCTTTATAATTACAGCCTCAAGAACACATTTCAACTTGACCCCAAAGTAATTGGGTAGTTGGATGATGAAAAATACCTTCTCTCTACAAAAACGTTGGCCATACTTTAAAAGGGTATCCATTTTAAATCAAAAATAAGGACCACAGTTTGAAAATCTGTAGTACACAAATTAAAACAGATTCTGTCTGTATGTACTTAGTCCAGGGCAGCATCTGCCCCTCTGGGAAGGGCACAATGACACAGTGCTCACCGGCACATCTTTCTTGAAGCTGACTCCAGTTGGTCGGGTGATCGTGATGGTTTTTGCAACGGTGGTGGTGGTTGAGGTGGTCACTATAGTGCTGACTTGGCCAGCAAGAGGAGCTTTTGCTGGAACCTGGGCCTGGGCCTGAGCCTGGGCAAGTGCAATACTTCCAGGGGTGGTGATTGAACCCTGCATCTTCACAGGAGGATCTCTGGATTGCTGTCCATATTCTATGTACTAAAATAGGGAGAACAAGCACATACCAAATTTCACATGCAGCAACAGAACTATAGGCTGATTTT